>JAODAL010061277.1:0-20421 GCA_025379985.1 Phyllomedusa bahiana | reverse complement strand
TTTTTTTCCTGTATGGCTGGATATGTTATGGTGGGCACCATATGGGTGGCAATGTTACGGTGGGCACTGTATAGCTGACATTATTATGGTAACCACTATTATGGAGGGCACTGGATTGCTGTCACTGTTATGGTGGGAACTGTATTGCTGGCATTGTTAGGCTATGTTCACACGGCTTAAATTGGGATGGATTTCGGCCCGTATTTCGCACTGTACTGCGCTCAATACAGGGCGATATACTTCCCAGTCATTACGGTAATCCACAGTTCTCATAGAGAACTAGGGATTACGCCTCCTCTCCCCGCTCGTACAATACGCCGCGGGGGGAGATAAGTGACATGTCAATTACTAGCGGCGAATACGTGCCGCTAGTAATGAATGTCTATGGGGCCGGCGGGCTATCGGCGCGGGTTCCCAAAGTCACGGCATAATTGTGGGGCGTAGTTACTCCCTGCAATTATGCCGTGTGAACATACCCTTAAAGTGGGCACTGTATGACTGACACTATTATGATAGGCACTGTTATGGTGAGCACTATACGACTGGCACTATAGGGCTGTATGTGCTATTTTAAGAAATGTAAATAAGCAATCCAGTGAAAACTGTTTTTGTATTATTTCTGGATTTATTCCGCAGAGGAGTATTTATTTCTGACACAATCATGGCTGTTTCATAAGATAAACCATACAAATGTCTGATAGGCTTGAGGCTCCAGAGAGGAGGAGATGAGTTGGAGAGGCGGCCATATATGTGTGTTATTCCCTATAGTTATAAGTGTGAAATAGCCGCTTCTGTAACCCCCAAAGACTACAATGAAAATAGACGTCCCATCCCCTCTTCTGGGAGAACCGAGCAGGGACCGCCCATTCTGATCTCTGGCAGCCCCTAAAAAGATACCAAGACCTCCCAGCCATTTTGGGCATTTACAATTGTCATTGTCATAAAGGTCTCGGATAGGGAATACACCTAGAAGATTTACTGTGGCCCCTAGAAGAGATATAGTATGAGAATGTGGCCCTTGGACCAGAAAATGTTGCGCACCCCTGGCATAGATCTTGTGTTATAGCACATGGAGTCCATATGGTTATAGCCTGTATGATGCAACAATTCTAGGGGGAGATTACCTCCATAATACAGCAAGCATCACATATTTAGTGATTTCAATTTTTGATTGCATGAAAAGCCTAAAGCTGGGATCACACAGTGTCTTTGATACACATTTTGCTGCCATATTTGATCACTGAAACCAGGAATGAAACCTTCAGAGAGAAAAAGTATAATGGGAAGGCTTGTACCTCTTCTGCATTGTGGACTCATTCCTGATTTTGGCTTACAAATACTAATGCAAAATCTATGTAGAAGGAGAAGAATTGCAGGTGTAAGGTGTCAGACAGGCAGGTACACCTGGGAAGTGGGTGTATGTCCAGTCAGGCCCACCAGTGTGGGATTGCTGGGAGGTGTAGTGCACTGATGACGAAGTTACCGCATAGACTTTCAGCTTAGGATCTTGCAGGCTTCTCTCAAGGCAATAATTCTTAAAGCACATTACACTTCACAAGAAAACGACAGCACTGGCCGGTAAAACACTTTTCTCCAGTTACAACTGCTCCTCTGGCAATTCCTCTATCTTGTCCTTGCTCTGCCTTTCTCCTCTTTAGAAGCTAGTCTTTAGGGCAAGCAGTTAAGCCTAAGGACTGGTGTTGTACCTTGGTATGCTTTCCTGGAGCAATCTAGGTAGCCTTGTTTATTAGGACTGGGGCAAGGTATTCTGGTGCTGTAGGCAAAGAAGTCCTTTAACACCCCGCTATGGAAAATTCAGCCCACTCCATACCTCCTTGTACCCCCTTTTGTGCCTGGGATGGGATGGCGCCCTAGGCGGTCACCTACCTTCACCTATCCATCCAGCCCTGCTCTTTATTATCTTTCTCTGTCTCTCAGTACAGTTCCCCGTTCTGTCAATCTAATCTCTCTTCTCCCTCTGTCTTTTCTGTCTACCTGCTTTTGCTCCTTTTTCTCTAGTTCTGTGGGTACTCAGGCTGTTGGGCTGCCTCTAGCCTGCTCCACTTCACTGCCAGAAAGTAGGTGGATAATCTCCTGCTGCTGGAGATCAGTAACAGGTTCCTTCTAGCTTAGCTTTCAATTGGAACTGGAACTCAACTGACTAGAACATAGCAGGCTCCCTTTCATCATGACCTGCAGCCCCTTCCTTCTTCTCTACAATAACTGTCTGCAGGCCTGACCCTCTTTTTTATGCTTAAAGGGAACCTGTCACATAGGTTATGCCCTTCTTGCTGAGGGCAGCACAAGCTAGTGACAGACCTGCTGTTTCCAGCCCTGTGTCCTTTATTCTGTAAGATGCTGTAGTTTTAGAGCATTTACCCCTCAAATCTTATTCATGAGCAGGTGTTAGCCCCACCCACCAAAGGCTAGCCCCGCCCACTGACAGTTATTCACATGGTTCTACCTATTCAAAGTAACAGGTTTATCAGTTGAAGTGGGCGGGGCTAGCCTCAGGTGGGCGGGGTTTGAAAAAAACTGACTCTTTTCATGACTCTTTTCTGGCTGAAAACTGCAGATTTGAGCATTAAATACTCTACAGCATCTTACAGAATAAGGGACTCAGCTCTGGAAACAGCCGGTCTGTCCTCAGCAAGGGCGGCATACAATATATGACAGGTTCTCTTTAAAGCACCCCTGCACCTATTCACAAGTGCTTAGTTACTCCCATCGACGCCTTATGTAGGTTATATATACAGTATAAATACAGACAATACCATACAGCTTGTAGAGGACGTCCTACCCCCTACATCTGCATTTAAAAGAAGTGTGTTAACACATTTAAATAAGGTGAGTAGCTGGCAGACAACAGGCCCAGGCTGCCAGCAATGACCACTGTAGACATCACTAGGAGTGGGAGTATATTTCTTTGACTCGGCTCATATAGGGAAGTGGCATACTCGGAACCCTGGGGTGGCCCCTTTAAGATGGTTGTTGTCACGGGTAACGATGTATGGCACGAGGGTAATATGGTGGCTAACTTCCCCAGGGACCTGAGTACCCAAAAATTCTTCGTTGTCCCTAGTCAAGACACCAATCACTAGACGACCAATGCCAGGGTTCGGAAACAACGGTAGTTGCATTTATTTGCAGCAATAACTAGTTGAGCCCTTGTCTCTGGATGCAACCAGGAATACAATAACTGTGATGCAGTAACAATGACTTGACTTGAGTATGATGTAATAGCGTCAGCTTTGATAATGATACAACAGTCTCTGAGTATGTGTCAGACTCTGGTAACTTGAGATGCTCGGAGTAGTATTACTTTAGAAAGATAATTGATTACAGACCTTATTCCTGAAGAGTGGATTCTTACACCAAGGGCACAGGCTTTGAGAAAAGACCTGGTTTGAAGGACCTCTGATTCTTGAATACTCGGATTTGAGACAGACTGAAGCTACTTCCGCATTTCGTTGACACATGAGAAGTGCGTGGATCTCTGACTTGAAAGCCAGGAGAAGACTATGACCGCTTTGGGGGGAGACCCTCTATTCCAGACGGTCGGACAGAAGGTTTTCTGACTGGACTTGCACACTCCTGAGTAGCACTGGAGATCCTGTGTGAGTCCCTTAGGTGGTAGGAGAATTAAGGACAGGTTTGAGGTAGGCTAAGGGCCTAGCAGAATGGCTGAGGTGAGCCAGGGAGCCACACCTTGACTTGCCCGGGGACCTCGCACACCTCCCGTGGAGGACCAGAGACTAACTAACCAACTGCCTAACTGCCTCACTGCCTAATTGCCTCTGGCCAGCCGTTGGTGTTGACATAGTAGCAGAGGGGTCACATGTCAGAGAGCTATTGCATCATTTTGAACGACAGGTTATGCAGCCAATCAGCAGATATACATGTTATACATAGGCAAATGTTATAACAAGGAACCAAACAGCAGAGGGCGACCTAGAGAATACTTTAGACTGCAATATTATGATTTCTTTTCTGCACTGAAACATTGTGACAGAATACAGCAAATATGGAACAAAGAAATCTTCAGTGCTGGGTCACTACAATGGAAGAAGCTCGCAGAAGACAAGAGGGCTCATACAACCAAAGAGCGAATGCCACTCCACTAGAAGTGGGAGACAAGGTTTGGCTCAAGAAATATCACCGCTCAGACAAGTTGGACTGTCTATGGGAACCTGAACCGTACACAGTGACTTCCATACCTTACCCTGAATCTGATGTGTATGAAGTCAAGAAGCCTGGTATGGCACCTCAGACTGTACACCGTAACAGGTTAAAGTTATGTACCAGAGAAGATACCCAAGCTTTCATAGCACCTTCTCACCCACCTGTTCAAGTATACCAGACAGTACCAGTGTCTCCGCAAGAGAACCCTCCTTTGAGGACACCTGAGAGTTTACACCGTTTCTCATACCAGCAGGCTACCAAGTAGTACATATGCCTGTGCCAGTTGCACCCTCTAATGCTGCTCTCACTTACCTGCCGCCTCCAGCGGAAGTTCCTCAATCTGTTCCAGTTCAAGCAGCTGGTGAAGAGAGCATCACCCTCAGAAGATCTGAGCGCTCAACCAAAGGAACACCACCGGTACGCTACAGAGAGTGAAATGCTGTACTGTATGATATATAATATCACCTGCTTCTACATATGTTTGCCATATATCTTTATTACAGTATATTTGTATTGCCTTAGTTAGTTAGTTAGAAACTATTCCATGTAACGTTTAAGCCTCACACCTGGTCTCAGACAAGCACCTTAGTCACTATACCAGCTATGGACTGAGAGGACATTGCCTTTTTATTTCCCTAGTGCCTGCCACAGAGCTTGTGATGGACGATGGTTCTAATTTCCCACAGAGAACTCTCTTGCTACCAAGGCACTACCCAGTTATCAAAGTGTTCTTAACATGGTTATTTGCACTATATTGTTTCAACCCAGTGTTGTGTTTTTATGTCTATTAGCACTAAGTCATGTTGTTTAGACAGTCGGACGGCTTCTTTCTCAGAGGGGAAGATTTGTAGTGACCCAGCACTGAAGATTTCTTTGTTCCATATTTTGCTGTTTTCTGTCACAAGGTTTCAGTGCAGAATAGAAATCATAAATATTGCAGTCTAAAAGTATTCTCTAGGTCGCCCTCTGCTGTTTGGTTCCTTGTTATAAACATTTGCCTATGTATAACATGTATATTGCTGATTGGCTGCATAACATGTCGTTCAAATTATGCAATAGCTCTCTGACATGTGACCCCCTCTGCTACCATGCCAACACCAACGGCTGGCCAGAGGCAGTTAGGCAGTGAGGCAGTTAGGCAGTTAGGCAGTTGGTTAGTTAGTCTCTGCTCCTCCATCGGGGAGGTGTGCGAGGTCTCCGGCAAGTCAAGGTGTGTGTTGCTCTCTGGCTCACCTCAGCCATTCTGCTAGGCCCCTAGCCTACCTCAAACTGTCCTTAATTCTCCTACCACCTAAGGGACTCACACAGGATCTCCAGTGCTACTCAGGAGGGTGCAAGTCCAGTCAAGAAAACCTTCTGTCCGACCCGTTGGGAATAGAGGGTCTCCCACCAGGCGTCATAGTCTTCTCCTGGCTTCCAAGTCAGAGATCCACGCACTTCTCATGCGTCAACACATGCGGAAGTAGCTTCAGTCTGTCTCAAATCTGAGTATTCAAGAATCAGAGGTTCCTTCAAACCAGGTCTTTTTCTCAAAGCCTGTGCCCTTGGTGTAAGAATCCACTCTTCAGGAATAAGGTCTGTAATCAGTTATCTTTCTAAAGTAATACTACTCCCAGCATCTCAAGTTACCAGAGTCTGACACATACTCAGAGACTGTTGTATCATTATCAAAGCTGCCGCTATTACATCATACTCAAGTCAAGTCATTGTTACTGCATCACAGTTATTGTATTCCTGGTTGTATCCAGAGACAAGGGCTCAACTAGTTATTGCTGCAAATAAATGCAACTATCGTTGTTTCCGAACCCTGGCATTGGTCGTCTAGTGATTGGTGTCTTGACTAGGGACAACGAAGAATTTTTGGGTACTCAGGTCCCTGGGGAAGTTAGCCACCATATTACCCTCGTGCCATACATCGTTACCCGTGACAACAACCATCTTAAAGGGGCCAACCCAGGGTTCCGAGTATGCCAAGGAAGGAAAAAGTGGCGTCATGAACAGGATAAAGCTGTTGCACTACAAGTACCTGGGTACCCTGCCTAGCACTTTAAAGCACCCCTGCACCTATTCACAAGTGCTTAGTTACTCCCATCGACGCCTTATGTAGGTTATATATACAGTATAAATACAGACAATACCATACAGCTTGTAGAGGACGTCCTACCCCCTACATCTGCATTTAAAAGAAGTGTGTTAACACATTTAAATAAGGTGAGTAGCTGGCAGACAACAGGCCCAGGCTGCCAGCAATGACCACTGTAGACATCACTAGGAGTGGGAGTATATTTCTTTGACTCGGCTCATATAGGGAAGGAAGGGGCAGTATGGTCATAGTCTCTGAGCTAAAAGTTAAAGGCATTGTCTAGGATTAGGAAAAAAGGTTTGCTTCCTTTTCAGAAACAGCAGCATACCTGTCTATGGCAAGGTGCACAGCTTGCGGGTCACAATGCCATTTGGCCACCAACCATCCGGCTACAGAAATGCTTGACTGTGACTGGTAGTTGCTAACATGTATTTCCCATGTCAAGCAGAAGAGGAACAGTTTGCAGCATGACTGCACGGACAGGTAAGTAGTAATAGGACACTATGTGGCCATCTCTTTGACCCCCATTTATTGGCAGAATGGGGGTCTCCTGACGCCTGTGTGGCACTCCAGTAAGGAATAGATGAGAGGAGAGGTGTTCATGTGTGGGTGAAGTTAAGGCCCCGTTCACACGGCATAGGACAAATACTGGTCAGTTTATCCGACCGGTATTTATCCGTTTTTTGTGCAGTGCACACGGCCGCAGGGGGACGGCTTTTCTCCACGATGAGTGGAGAGAAGCCCTCCCCCTTCCCATTCACATGTTCATATTCTGTCTGAAAACCGGACGGAAGAATGAACAATTACAATGTTTTTCGGGCCACCGGCGGTTTTCCATAGCGGCCCTTGTAAAAGTTTGCGGCCGGTTTTTCAGACGGTTTGCAAAACCACAAACTGTCTGAAAAACCGTCCGCAAACCGGTGCCGTGGGGTCATGGCCTTAACTGTATTGTAATTCACAAGAGTAGTAAAGCACAGTAACTCACACAACCTACAACAGAGATGGAAGCATGTATGGTCACTTATTTTCTGGAGTATAAACAGGAGAGAAGGGAATCCCCATTCTCCTGATAGGTGGGAGTCATGTAAGTGGAAATGGCACCCATCAGAAATGTATGGCATTTACATTGATATGCAATAAAAGTCTCAGATGGCACACATGCTCCTTTGAAGGGGTTTGTGCTCCAGGTGCCCTGTTCTTCCTTACTGTAATTGTACAGGAACAAAGCCTTTGAATGGAAAAGCGGACATGTATGCATACTGTAGCGCCATTCAAAAGCATTGACGAAGGCTGCCGGGTACAGCTGTGGGACCTCCAGAGGTCAGGTCTTTATCATATATTGATAATAGTCCAGTGCAGAAGGAAATAAAAACGCTCAACTGTGATAGTCAGATCCAGTCTTCAATATAATTCAAAATGTTGCACAGAAAATAAAAAACTTTGATAGTGGAGCATAATCCAGAGAAAATAAAAAGCATCCTGTAGCAGCAGCATGCACCACTCCAAAGAGTGGTGCACAGTGTTGCTCCAGGACTCATGCCTTTTATACATATGGGTGACATGTATGTACGGGGCTGTGGCAGAAGTCTGGCGTCTTTTCAACCAGGCTCTCTCAGGTGCGTTACAGAGCACCCGCAGCATTTTGTAAAGCGCCTGAGATCAGGGGGTGTGCTGGAGGCGTGTCGCACACCGCAACCATACGGAGCCACACATTTATAGCTTTAGTACAGCAAATCCAGGCGCATTACTGCTGGAACAGGTAGAGCACCTTAAAAGTGGTTTACCTGAGCCTGAATTGTCATTTTTGCGCTAGAAAGCGCTAAATCTATGACCCGCAGTAGAACAGGTTCATAGATTCAGGCGCATTCTATACCATACATGCCAACTCTCCCGTTTTTGGCGGAGGGGTCCCCCCCCCCCCCGCCCGCCCTCCCGGCAGAGTTGGCATTCCTCCCGCCGCCAGCAGGCGCGGGGGGGACCGCGGCGCAAGAGTAGCGCTGCTGCGCTACTCTGGCGCCGCGGGCCGCTCCTACAGGCGGGTGAAGGAGAAGGCAGGAGGGATCGCTCCCTACTCCCTCCTGCCCCTGTATGTACAGCGCCGGCCGGTGTGCGCTGTACATACAGGTCAATGTCGCAGGGGAAGTGATGCGCGGCTGCACTCACTCCCCTGCGACACTGAGACTACTCAGTCGGCCGGGAGGTGTCCAGAGCTGCAGGAGCCTGGTGAGATAAGTGGCTTTTATTATTTTATTTTTATTAGTTATAGGGGGGCTCTACCTGGCTAACAAAGGGGGCTCTACCTGGCTACAATGGGGGGCTCTACCTGGCTACAATGGGGGGGGGGTCTACCTGGCTACAATGGGGGGGGCACTACCTGGCTACAAAGGGGGGGGCACTACCTGTCTACAATGGGGGGGGGCTACCTGGCAACAGAGGGGGCACTACCTGGCTACAATGGGGGCACTACCTGGCTACAATGGGGGGGGCACTACCTGGCAACAGAGGGGGCACTACCTGGCTACAATGGGGGCACTACCTGGCAACAGAGGGGGCACTACCTGGCTACAATGGGGGCACTACCTGGCAACAGAGGGGGCACTACCTGGCTACAATGGGGGGGGGCACTACCTGGCAACAGAGGGGGCACTACCTGGCTACAATGGGGCACTACCGGGCTACAATGGGGGCACTACCTGGCAACAGAGGGGGCCCTACCTGGCTACAATGGGGGGACTACTTGGCTACAATGGGGGGGCACTACCTGGCTACAAAGGGGGCATCTACCTGGCAACAATGGGGGCAGCTACCTGGCTAACAAAGGGGGCATCTACCTGGCTAACAAAGGGGGGCATCTACCTGGCTACAAATTTGGCTCTACCTGGCTACAGAGGGGGCTCTACCTGGCTACAGAGGGGGCATCTACCTGGCTACAAGGGGCATCTACCTGGCTACAAGGGGGCATCTACTTGGCTACACGGGGGCATCTACCTGCCTGTAAGGGGCACTACCTGGTTATGGGGGAGCTACTACCTGGCTATAAGGGCATCTACCTGGCTTTCTTCCAAAGCCGTTATGCAGTTAGGTGGAGTTGGTGTGGCTTTTTGAAGGGGCGTGGCACACCGGCAAGATGGGTGTGTCCATGCAAATTTTCGCCCAGGCGCGCTCCGCACGCCGCCCTCTGCGCGCCGCCCTCTACAATCTCCTGCTTTTTCAATTTCAAAAGTTGGCAACTATGATTCTACACTACTATTGGGCGCAATAAAATTGCCATCTGGGCACCAAAAATCATACATGTTGCCCATGGTTTTTATGGGATTCCAATGCATTATCTGCATTTTACGGATGGGTGCTGACATTTTTCTCTACTTTACCACCTATTCTGTTGACAGGTGATAAATGTCTATACTGTGAAAACCCTTTATAATTTTATTGCTGCACTTGGGATTGGTTCAATCTGACAATGTGGCCCTTGGATCAGAAAAGCTTGTGCATTTCTCATCTATAAAGAAGAGGGATGAGCTGCAATTCCAACCTCAAGCTGTTGACATGTGGCTGTTTCTGAAAAAAGCACTCTGAACTAGACCGGCTCAGCAGAGTATAGGCAGAGCCTCCTGGGCGTTATGGTTCCCCCGCAGTAATGGTCCAGCAGAAGACATCCCCATTTGCAACTTGGAATAATATCTATTGGTTTTATTTAGAAACAATGCATCAGCATGTATTAATGATATGACCTATGTGCACAATGGTGCCCATCTGCAATAGGCCCCCTGCCCGACACTGATTTGGGGTGCTCTGGTATGATGCCTTCTGTGTGATTGCAGTGCCATACACTCTGCCTGGTACTGAGCGTGGTGTAGTATATACCCTGCTTCATGCTATGTATCGTGCCCTGGGATTGGCTGCGTCTTCAGTGGCCTGACAGCAGATGTCACTACGTCTGGGCTATTAAAGCGTTCAGCAGCTTTCTCCCTGCTCTGCACCTATGCTAATCCAGCAGCAGGCCTCTGCTATAGAGCGCCTGTCTCTGCTGTGCATGCCTGGGAAAGCTCCTGTGGCATTAGGTTACAGCAGAACAAGGCAGTGACAGCTTTGTGAGATCACACCCCATTATACCATGCGTTTATTTGCATTACCTTATAGTTTCCAGACTCTTCAGATCATTAGAATGCCTCACACAGCGCCACATGTGGAGATCAGTGCCGCGCTATGGCAAATCACACAATGCAATGCTAATAGCAAGTGTAAGGTCCCATACAAAACAATATTTGGTTTGCAAATCCAATGTAGCAGTAACATACAAACACAACACAATATCAGTAGCACACTGCTAACACTAAAAAACTATCAAAAGGCACATTGGAATTTATTTGGAAAGTATTTCTGCTACTTAGGATACATGAAAAATGTTGAGGTTCTTAGTTCACATTGTTTATCAAAACTGCTTAAAGGGGTTGTCTCACTACAAGGATTGCTTTTTATGTTAAAGATCTTGCAAAATCAAGTCAATTTGCACTATATGTCCATTAACAGTGTCCTACCTCTTCCTAGATATCCCCTCTTGTATGGGTTGCATCAGCTCCTCAGGGCGCTATAACTACAGACCTGTTCACTTTCTCCTGATAGGCTGCCAGTGCTGGTCACTATAGCTACAGACCTGGCTTCTACAGTCAGGTCTACAGCCTATTAGAAGCTAGTAAACACGCCCCTGAATTCAAAGTGAAACCAAGAAAACAGGCAAAATTAATTGATGTAGTGAGACAATCCCTTTGAGCCCACCTCCCAATCAGTAAAGTGACCTCAATACAGGTGGGAACCAACTCTAACGTTACATCTCTTAGTGCCTGTTCAGACCTCCACATTTCAGGGAGTGAAGGTTCCAGCTACAGGGTACTCTGCATTGATTTAAAAACCTGTGCAGGTGGTTGGAGTGCAAAAAAACAAGGGGGCAGCCACACCCCCATACAAACAGTCCAGAAAACATTATTTGGTTTGCACATCCCAAAAACTTTTTTTTTTTTTTTTCTTAAATGAGCATAGGTGCACCCTGGTGTGGCAGTAACATACAAGCACAATCCAACATCAGCAGCACACTACTAGCACTAAAAACAATCAAAAGACACATAGGAATTTTTTGGAAAAGCATTTCTGATACTTAGAATACATGACAAATTTTTGATCACAAATGTGAACTAAGAACCTCAAACATTTTTCATGTATTCTAAGTAGCAGAAATGCTTTCCCCAAAAATTCCTATGTGCCTTTTGACAGCTTTTTAGTGTTAGCAGTGGATTCTTTGTAAGATCCCATAGAGTCAAGGGAAAATATACCAGATTTGGATCTCAATGTAAAATCTACACCTTTCATGAGCCATTTCTACTTGGACAAAAGGCTCTTTCACCCTCCTTCGACACCAGGGCCTGGGTACACCTCAGTGTCCCATTTCGCAACACCTATATCGCTGGCCCTTGCAAGACTGCAAAAAGAACAGCATTTTGGTACATACAATATACATCCCTGTGTTCAAGCATGGTTTCTGTCTCAGATATGTATGGGGTATTGACAGCATATGCCATAAATGTTTGATAGTTGTGGGTACCATCTATGACCCACATCTGCCTTGAGAGCGGGCACCAGAAAGTCTCCAAGCAGAACAGAGAGGAGGTGGTGCTTGCATGCTTTTCTCAATTCTGTTCTATGGGAGTACTGCTAAGTGGTGTGAACTCCCATAGAACAGAATGGAGATTAGTGTGCCAGTGAAACCTACTCTTTCTTCGACTTGGAGACTTACAGAAGCCCATTCCCAAGCTAAGTGTGGACCCCAGAGATGGGCCCTGCACCTATCGGACATTTATAGCATAGCCTATTGATACACCATAAAAGTCTGAGATGGAAACACCTCCTTAAAGGGGTTGTCTCATCTCAAAGTTTCATAGGATGCATGAATGAAATAATGCTGCTTTGCTCTCTCACTTCCTGGTCAAGCTGCCTGTAATTAGCATATGAGCTCCTTTTATTCAGACTTCTCTGTTTATCAGTCTAGATTAAATAAATGACCTTCTCTGAGGTCCAGAGAAGCTTCTGAGCTAATGTAAACAGTAGAGTAATTACTGTCTTTTGTCTGAAAGATCAGATAACACACAAGCTCTCACACTGGCCATGACCTGTGTGATGACATCCCACCCCTGCTATCAGATAGAACAAACAGCAGGGGAGGAGTACACAGGTCGGTCACTTGGGGAACCAGAGAGAGCACAGAAGGTGATAAAATCACTTGTAGCTCCTTAACAAAAAAAGATGAACGCCGCAATATATTTGGAAAACGTCTTCATTTAGTGTTCCCTACATTTTCAAAGCTATTCTTTATAGCGAGACAACCCCTTTAAGCTTTAAAACGATTGTGTCATTAGAAAAAGACCTGTTGTTTATATTGTATTTTTATGTTAAACATATTTTTAGAAAATTTTTGCTGATTTTTTAAAATTTTTATTTCCCATGTCCCTATTCACAGAACATGATTTTTTCCTCTTGCTTCAGGCTCAGGCTCCCTGTGCAAGCTGTGGACACTTCTACAACACTGACTGACATTTCAGCTCTGCTGGCTCCTATTTCCAGCTGTGCCTATTAAAGGGACATTGGTGATGCAGGGGTTTTGAAAACAAAATGACACTATCCAAGCAGGATGTCTGGCGGTAGATTTGAGCTAGCAGAGCTGTTTTTGTTATGAGAGGAAGCTGCTATGGTGAGCAGATTGATTATTTTACATTCGGACTGTTATCTGTGTATTTACACAGAAAGATAAGTGTCACTCTGTTACCCTGACAGCACAGCACAAGGTTCCTCATCTCTCACTGTTCAGGAACTAAAGGGTTAAAGTTTTCCTCAGTGAAAAAGATAAGATCAGAGAGTGAGAAGCTCCATAGTGAAGACACCAATCTGGCCACTGCTAGAGCAGAGACAGGTGGTCAGTAACTAGGGAAGAGTGTGTACACAAGCAGGAGATAAGAACTGCTCTAACCCTTAAATTAAGCTAATCAATGTAATGGGAATATTCCTTCAAAGGGGTTGTCTCACTACATTGATTCGTCTGACCAGTTCTGTTTTTTGGTTTCATTTTGAATTCAGGAGTGTGTTTACTGGCTTCTCCTAGGCTGCAGTAGAAGCCAGGTGTGTAGCTATAGCAACCAGTGCTGGTAGCCTATCAGGAGAGGTAGAACAGGTCTGTAGCTATAGTGACCTGAGGAGCTGATGCAGCCCATACAAGAGGGGATATCTAGGAACAGGTAGGACACTGTTAATGGACATATATCGCAAAGTGACTTGTTTTTGCAAGATCTTTAACATAAAAAGCAATCCTTGTAGTGAGACAACCCCTTTAAGGTTTATTCCATCGCGGCTCTTTTTACTACCAAACAGGGAATAAGAAAGGTTATGGATTAATTTAAGTAAAGCCTCTAAGCACCCGAGTACAGCTGAGCTGATGTTTAAGTATGTACTCAGGGGAGTTCAAAATCCAATATCCATTAACCAAAAGAAGCTGTGTGTCAAAATGCTGAGCAATGATGACTCGGACAGATGCTAGAACCTCAGTCCTTCTGACTGCCATACACTGCATTGATCAGTTCACTATTATTTTAATGAAAATCGGTAGTGTTTTCCCAAAATTGACATTTACCACCTATAAAAGATGATTGATGATAAATGACACCCACTTCCCCCTTATCAACAGAACAGGGGTGGAGATACCCCATTCTTCCGCACTGCAAAACCGCAGTGAAGAGTTTGACCAGAGCAGCATCGAGCAGTCCCATTACTGAATTATTCAAGGTCTATAGCTCTGATAGAGAGAATAAAATTACAAGGTTGAGTCACTTTATTATGACCACTTCCTACTTTTGACTTTGGCAGTGCACAGCTCATGAAGGAAGTCATGTGTTGAGCTGGCTTGGTGGGTATATAAGGTGTGTGATAGGCTGTCTGCACACATATCTCTCATTACTGTAAAAAGGAACGATTTATCATAGTTCCTCAAAGGAATGACTATTGGCTTTTGGGCCAAGGGTGGAGGTATTTCTGAAACAGCGCAGTGTGTGAACTGTTTGTGTGCTGCTGTGGTGAAAGTGTATGGTGAGTGGACAAATGACACCATTGTGGATAAGCGATGTTGAAACTGTGGAGCACCACCACGTGCCATGGATGTGAAAGGTGAACATTGGCTATGAAAGTACAGAACGGTGGACGGATGCAAAACAGGGGAGCAGCTCATCCGCAAAATGAACCAGATCAGTAACAGACGTGTGTTGGAGCAGACAGGCTACGAAAGTGCAGAAGGGTGGACCAATGCACTACAGGGGAGCAGCTCATCCCCAAAATGAACCAAATCGGTACCAGACATGTGTTGGAGCAGACCAGATATGTGTTACGGAGCAAACAGATGTTACTGCGCCTTTGTTAAGCCAGCTGCATTTTTGTCAAACAAAGAAGGCATGAGCCTTTGAAACGTTACACACCTGTCTCCTGTCAGTACAGTATATACTCGAGTATTAGCCAACCTGAATATAAGCCTAGGCACCTAATTTTACCACAAAAAAACTGGAAAAACGTATTGACTCAAGTATAAGCCTAGAGTGGAAAATGCAGCGGCTACTGGTAAATTTATGTTACTCACATGCTAGGACCACACTGAACACTGGTCATTTAAATAGATACTACCTACATAGGCAGGTATAAGCAGTTAAATGTCCCCATAGGCAGGTATAGGCAGGTAAATGTCCCCATCGGCAGGTATAGGCAGGTATATGTCCCCCATAGGCAGTTGTATGCAGGTATATGTCCCCCATAGGAAGGTATAGGCAGGTATATGTCCCCCATAGGCAGGTGTATGCAGGTATATGTCCCCCATAGGCAGGTATAGGCAGTTAAATGTCCCTATAGGCAGGGTTTAAAAAAAAATAAAAAAAAATACCAGTACTCATCTCTCTCCCCTGCTGCTTCGAGGTGCTCCGTCTTCTTCACAACACAGGTGGTGTGATGTCATCAGGACGCACAGGCAGCGTGATGACACTCACAGCGCCTGTGCTGGATACTCCGGAAGGCCGCAAGTCTGCTAGCGCCCAGACACTGACAGGTAACTCGAGTGTCAGCTGTTTGCGCTCCCAGAGGAGTTGCATACAGCTGAAGAGATCTCCACCGGGGCTCGGGCCATGGCATGCACCCGGACGCCGACGAGTGACTCAAGTATAAGGGTATGTTCACACAGCCCAATTGCCGAGGAGGGCTTTTTCAGCACAAAAAATGTGCTGAAAAACTTGGCTTATACTCGAGTACATACGGTATATCCTCACTAGTTACATGGACTTTGCTGTACGATGTCAGGTGAGCAGGTACTGACTCTCTACTGACTGACAAATGCAAGTATATTTTCTAAAGAATGTGCTTATTGAGCATATGATGTATGGAATGAATAAAAATGTGCTGATACACTGAAGAGATGTTGGCCTACTCGGATAATTGATGTTGCTATTGAGGAGTATGAGGGCACTCCAGCGTGGACAGTCATGAGCATTGCTAAAATAATATTTGTTTGCCCATACTGGTGTTTATTGATTGTAAACATTTGAAAACAAACAACCTGCAATCATTGCTGGAAGAACCTTGCTGGTGGTGGCAGTGTTATGGTCTGGGGAATGTTTTCATGGCAATCTTTGATCCACTCATCCATGTAGAAGAAACTCTCAACCTATATGGGTATGAATGCAGCCTTGCAGATCACCTATACCCATACATGCGGATTGCCTTCCCTGGGGCGTATAGGATCTTCCAGCAAGACAATGGGACATGTCACATGGCTAGAAATATCAGAAAATGGATGAAAGAGCATGACCAAGACTTCCAAGTACTATCCTAGCCACCTAATCCCCTTACTGAGTCACTCCCAGTCTGTCTAGCTGATGTTTTGCTGCCCACGGTGGTTACTCTGGTCATAATAATGTGACTCGACTGTGTATGAGAAGTGAACAAGGGTGAACTTACTGTAAAGGAACACCAAGAAGTTGCTGCCGGGCCCTTGAAAAATGGTCACCACCTTTTGCTCGTTGGTAATAAGATCTTGCATTATTAGGACAAGGGGAATGGTCCAAGGGTCATGGAAAGGGTTTGGAAGGGGAAACAAGCACCGCGCCCTTTCATCTCTAGTAGTAAAGCCCAGCTTGTACAAGACCCCCGCCGAAATCTTCTCAGCATGGTGTATGAGTCATTGGAAACAGAGAAATAAAACTGAGCCATGTCCAGATGCCATATCTGTGAGGTATTCCTCCCAACAAGCATGGGGCGCTATACAATAGCATCAGTGTCATAGGGACAAACTGTGGTGACAAAAATGACTATGCTTCATGAATATTGCCGTCTGGGAGATTTCTCTTATCTCCAGTCTGCATGATTAGTGTGGAGTCCTGGCACGGTCTAGACATATGTGAACCATCTTATTAATTATCCAGGACCAAAAGAACACGGCTTTCTTCTAGACACAGCGCCACACCCGTTCACAGGTTGAGTCTGACATTGCATTTTCCTTCGTGAAATTGAATGGGCCTAAAGCACAACACCACACACAAGCTGAGCACCTTGTGGCACTGTTTTATTTGTAGGAGAGCAGCCATGTTTTTCTAATCCTGTACAAGCCCTTAACTACTATTAGTGATAAAGGGTATCTTCTTCTTTTAATATTGCTAAATATTTTTGTTTAGCTAATTAGTAATAACAATTTCCCAGAAAGTGGGCTGACAGAATTTAATCCCACCATACAGCTCCCGTAAAAGTGATCACATTTTTTTTTTGAACCATCATGTATGAAAAAATTGTCAATTCAGCCAGTTATGTCCCTACTCTTGTACTGCTACATACTATGGCAGATTTGACATGAAAGGGGTTCTCTGCTTTAGATAATCCCTACTTCTTAAAACATATCTTTCACAATACGTTGATTGCGCTAAGCCCCTCTGCTGGGGCCCCAGGAACTGTAATTTGTGAGAAAATTTGGCAGGAAATATATCATTTCCCTGCAGCGCCACCACAGGTACAATAAGGCATTACACAGTCTATTTACATAAATAGGTTGTCTGTGTTAGGGCTTGTTCACACGGCGTATTTGGACGAGGTTTTCAGAGTGTTTCCTCACTCAAAACGCTATTAAAACGCCCCCAGTTCATTTCATTGACTCCTACGTAAAACTTTGTTGTAGTTCACACACGACAAGGTTTTTACACGCTTCTATGGAAAAAAGTGTCATGTCAATTCTTAAAGCGTGTTCTAGGCGCAATTTCGGTGTGGTTTTTGGCGTAGTTTTGGCAAGTTTTTTGTCCTGGCTATTAATTTGTATGTGTGAAAACCTCGTCGAAAACCTGATCCAGAACCTCTCCCAAAGCCTGAAGCGTGTTTCAGGCGAGGTTTTGTGAACGGAAACGCACTGAAAACCTTGTCCAAAACCATGTCCAAATAAGCGGTGTGAACATGGTCTAAGGCAGGACCGGACGGGTCCTCCAGAGCGAGAGGCGCTCTTTGTAACCGCTCTCCACTGTGACTGGCTGCATCTTTACCTTGACTTGTTACGGTTTTATTACATATTTATTGGATATACACTTTGGGCCTCATGTATGAAAATGATCTAGCAGTAAGACCAGGGGTGTCAAACTGCGGCCCTCCAGCTGTTGGGAAACTACAACTCCCATCATGCCCACTCTTATAGATTATATAAATGCATGATGGGAGTTGTAGTTTCCCAACAGCTGGAGGGCCGCAGTTTGACACCTGTGAGTAAGACTGTCTTTGTTGCCCATAGCAACCAATCAGAACTCATAGCCAACAGAACCCATAGCAACCAATCAGCGCCCATAGCAACCAGACAAAGCTCATAGCAACAAACCAATCAGAGCTCATAGCAATCAGTGCTCATAGCATTCAGAGCCCATAGCAACTAATTAAAGCTCATAGCAACCAGAGCCCATAGCAACAAATCAGAGCTCAAAGCAACCAATCAGATCTCGGCCTTCATTTTTTCAGAGCACTATATGAAATGAGTGGGGAGCTCTGATTGGTTGCTTTGAGCGCTGATTGGTTACTAGGGGCAACAAAGAAAGTCTTCGGCTAGGTTCACACGGTGTATTTGCAGGACGTAATTACGCCCTGCAATTACGCGGTGTGGCCGGGAGCGGGGGGGGCCGGCACCTCGCCGGCCCATAGACCTTCATTGCCAGTGGCGCGTATATGCCGCTGATAATTCACATGTCAATTATCTCCCACCTCGGCGTATTCGCCGAGCAGGGAGAAGAGACGTAATCCATAGTTCTCTACGAGAACTGTGGATTACCGTAATGACTGGGGCGTATTCCAGCCGTAATTTGCGCACTCCGGCGCGTATTTACGGACTGAAATGCGTCCAGTTTTAAGCCGTGTGAACATGGCCTTACAATTTTTTTAAGTTCCCCTATGTACATGACTTCCTGCTTTGTTTTCCTGACTTCCCCTCTGTGAGCTCTAAGGCTATGTTCACACGGCTTAAAATGGGCCGTATTTCGGTCCGTAATTACGCGCCGAAGTGCGCCAATTACGGGCCGAAAACGGCCCATTCATTACGGTTAACCCCACATTTTCTCATAGAGAATAGGATTCGTCTCCTCTCCCCGCCCGGCGAAGCCCGCCGGGCGGGAGATAATTGAATGTCACTTTCTACGGCGTATACGCCCGCTACAGTGATATAAATGGGCCGGCGAAGTCCCGGGCCCCCTGCTTAAAAAAAAAAAATCCCCCCGCTCCGCCCCGCCCCCGCCCACAGGCGAAATTTGGGGGCGAAATTACCCCCCGCAATTAACCTTTTGGGAAATAGCCTAACAGCACAGCATGAAATTGCTTCACAGTCCTTTCCAAGTCCAATAAGGGCCGAGGGGTTTGAAAAACCCCGTGTCACAGGCTTTTTCCCCGGGGTTTTGTGAGCCGTAGACCCCAACAAACCGCCGTGATAAGGGGGGGGACGGGGGCGGGGGGGGAGCGCGGGGGGGCGCCGCTCCCGCCCCATAGACAATGAATTGTTTACGGCGCTTACGCCCCTAAATAATGTGCATGTCATTTCCCCCCGCGGCGGATTCGCGAGGGGGGAAGGACGACGGAATCCACTTTTCTCTATAAGCATGATTACCGTAATGAAAGGGAGGATTGGGGCCCCTACGAAGCGCAAATCCGGCGCGGAGTACGGCCCAATCCGTGCCCAAATAACCGTGTGAAAGAGGCCTAATGTTATCAGTAAACCCGATAAGAGTAAAAAGCTGCGAAAAAAATTACCCATTTTCCCTTTTATGTATTGCTTATTCTAATCTTTATCTAAACCTGTTCAGAGAGCAACAGACCGATCGTTATGTCATTGCCTACTACAATAGTAACGAGACTGCATTTCTTGCAGCACCACGAGTAACCTGAAGTTAGTCTGCCTGGCCATCCAGAAGTTTTATCTCTTTATCATCACAGCTAGAGAAGAGCAACATTTTATGTGTCATTTTTATTTTGCTAGGGGCGCTGAAATAAAAAAAAAAACTTCCAACAAGTCCAAAATATTTTTTTCCCCAAAGAATATTGATTTTAACAAATATTTCTAATTAACAAAATGTTCTAATTGAAATGTCCCTTTTACTCTATTCAGAACATATCCATGCTCAGTCCAGCCCACTGGGAAGAAAAGCTGTTGCCAAGTAAGTGTTGGTTTGATGGCTAAGTGTATAACCAGCTTAAGGCTGGGTTCACACGGCTTATTTGCGGGGGGTTTTAGCCCCCCAATTACGCCGTTGGACGGGGGGCGGAGCAGGGGGCCCCCCTCCCGGCCCCTAGACATTCATTACCACGGGGCGTATAACCGCTGGTAATTCACTTCACTTATCTCCCCCCCTCGGGGGATTAGCCGAGCGGGGAGGTGACGTAAACCAAGTTCCTAGAGAAATGTGGATTACCCTAAGACTAGGACTATTCCGCGTAATTTGCGCACTACGGCGCTATTTTGGACAAAAAAACGGCCGATTTTTTAACCTATGAACATAGCCAAAGGTTTTTTTTCCATCGGCTGTTTCACAGAGATGCTCTTCAAGCACGTTTCAGGCCCCTCTTTTTCGGCTGGGGTG
>JAODAL010061276.1:0-20422 GCA_025379985.1 Phyllomedusa bahiana | reverse complement strand
CCCCCTTTTCCTTTCTCATCCCCCTAAGGCCTCCCCCCGTTCAATTCCTCCCCCGCCTTTCCCCCCCTCCGGTACCTCCGCCCTCCCCCCAAAAAAGGGTCCCGCGCTTTTCCCCCCTACATCCCCCCTCCCAAAGTCTTTGCCCCTCCCCCAAAACCGCCCTCCCCCGGCCCCTCCGCTCTCGATGAAATCAGCTACATTCCTAAATTTAAATCCGCCCCCTCCCATGCCCGCCTACAAGATTTCAAAAAGGGGCGGCCCCAAATTTCCCTCGGGAATATCCCCCCCCGGGGGGGCGATCGGGCACATTCAAAACCCCTCACTTTTTTAAAAGGGGGCCCCCTAAAAAATAAAATCTTCTCAGCCCTGGCCCACCAAACCCAAATGCAACACAAACATCTGTCACCCCCCTTTTGCATTTGGGCACTCACGGGCATTTAACTGAAATATAGATGTACACCCTGGGTGGAGGTTCTCCTTTTTTCCATGAAAACCCCCCCCTTTTTTTATAAACAGGGCCCGGCCCCCTTTGTAAATTTGGCACTTTTTCCCCCGGAAGTTTAAACCCATACACCCGAATTTTTAAAAAGCCCCTCACGAGCAGGGCCCCACCCCCTTGTTCTCTTTTTGTAAGTATTTTTAATGTGAAAATTTAACTTTTAATGTTTCCCCTTAAATTTGGGTAAGTCTGCGAAAAATTTTTTGGCGCTATAGAAATAAAAAAATTATTTTTAAATTAATTATTATTTTTACAAATAAAACTCCCTTTCTGGCACTTTTTAATTTGGGGGTTTGATCGGGTTTTAAAGGGGTCTCCCCGTGGTCAATACGGGGTTTTTTTAAGGGGGTTTTGGGAACTTTTTTTCTTGGCTTTTTAGCCTAAGTGTTTCCCAAATTTTTAAAGCAGGTACCCCATTTGACTTTTGTGGATTTTAAAAATTCCAGCCCCCTCAACCCCTTTTTGGGGTTTGTAAAATGAAGGTGTTTTTTCTCCCCCCATAGCCCTTTAATGGTCACGAGATGATCGACTATAGACGTCCAAAAAACCTTATCGAGGGTGGCCGACAAACGCCCAAGGTCAAAAGCCAACGTAATCGTAAATCCCTTTTTCCAAAGGTGCAAGAGTTTTTTTTTTCCTTCATACCAGATAATACAAGCCCCAAGGGTTTTAAAAATTTTTTGGGCGTTTTTTTTTTTTCAAATCCCAATCAACCCTTTTTTGAAAAAAAAGCCAAATTTGGATTTAAATTTTTCCCCTTTGGTTTTGGAGTGCTGGGTTTTTTCCTTTTTTTGTTTAGAAATGACTTTTCCCAAATTCTAAGCTTTTTTACTGCAGGCACCCACACAACCTCACAATTGTCCAGCCACTATCTTGGATCTTCCAGCGAGCAAATTGTTGTTTGCCTTTTTGAAAAAACCCCCCCAAAAAAGGGCATCCCGCATCAATTTCTTTTTTAACCCAGCCAGCTTTTTTTCTCCAGAAAGGGTTTTAAAAAAAACACAGCAAAAAAAACACAAACAAAAACCCCCAGGTTCTACCCGGGCATAAACATCTTTTAGAGAAAACCCTCTCTAAAGTTTTTTGTCTGGACCTACTGTCCACAATGAAACCCTCTTTCGTACTTTTTCACTTCTCTTAAGCCTTTGGGGGCCAGAGTCTCTCTCCAGTTCCACTGCCAGCTTATAGCCCACGCCCCCAGATCAACTGCAGTACCAGGCATTTTGTAAGCCTTTTTGTAGGCCTCCAGTGACCTGTCAAAAGCCTGTCCTGGGAAAGTGGGAATGGTTTAACCCCTCCCGGGGGTCGGCAACCCATACTTGGCCAAAAAAAAAAAAAAAAAGCACCATGCTAGTTATAATGTTCCCGCAACCTATCGCTACTGATCCAAAGTATCCCCTCCCCCCCACAAAACCAGGTCTTTGGGGGCACATCGGGAACAGATTTTTCCAAATTTTTTGGGGGGGACTCCACCAAAGGGGCCCCAAGCATGCAAACCCCAAGACCCCCCTTCTATAAATATATTGAAACAAAGGGCTTTTACAAAGGCTCCAGGAGGGACTAAAATGGGCCTCAAAAAACATTTGGGGGAATAAAAAACCCAACCCTTTATTTGACTTTTTGTTTTTGGGATGCCGGGGGATTTTTTTTTTTTTATTCTTATACTTTTTTGGTTTTTTTTTTTGGGTTTTTATATATTAAAAATATAAATATAAAATATATTTATTTTATATAAATAATATATTATATATATATCTATATATATATATTTTAAAATAATTTAAAAAATTTTATAAATACTATTTCTTTTTACATATTAAAACTAATTATAGTGAAAAAGTGTACATACCGTAAAGTTAAAGATGGCACAGTGAAAACAGTGAAGTCTAATTTAAAAGGTTTTGTATGCACGAGGGGGTGATACATGGGTATTCTGCAGTCACTTTTTCCCTTTTTAAGGAGCTAATTTACCCGACAGGTAAAAAGTTATTGGGTTTATATTTAAAAAAGCTTTTGAAGGGGAACGGGTTATGGCTTGGTGGTAATTTTTCATTCACTTTGGGGAAATTCCCTAGTCCCCTTTTTTTTTAATAGTGGCTAAAAACAAATGACAGACAGCAATATATTGATTTTTTAATAAAGGGATGTGGTAGTGGTACAGGTTACCATAAATCGACACCCCACGTGCGAATTTAAAAATCAAAATATTTTTTTTTAAACCCGTCAGTGGAAAAAGCCCCCCCAAAATCAATATTACCACAAAAGCCATAACCATTCTCTCTTCATCCATTTTCTATCTCTCCTTTTTTTTCCCTTTTTCTCATTTTTAACTTCTTAATTTTCTATCTGTGCCCCCCTTTAAACAAACATGGTTAATCACAAACCAGTCACATACATAACAGCCCTATTTAAAATTTTTAAGTGGTACAACCCCGCAGGGCACATACATAAGTAAGATTAACATGGGGACAAAAATACAAAAAAATCCCAAACCTGATGGGAAAAAAGGAAGGCACAGTTTTCATTTTGACACCTGGGAAAAGGGTGAAACAAATGTGGAAAAGCACTCTTTCTTTTCCCAGATCCTTCAAAGTCAAAGTTGTCGCTAGGGGAGAAGCCTTTACACCCGTCCCCCTACTTCACACAGCTCAGGGGGGAGTGGGCACAGAGAGTGCAGGACAGCCAATCACAGCACAGGGGGTGTGTCCTGACCCTGAGATTGAACTATATTCATGTAGTCAATCACAGCATAAGGGGTGTGGCCCCCGACCCAGGGGTGCAGAAATAGGGTTAGACACACAAAATTTGGTAACAGTCTATAAATAAAAAAAATTTTGGTAATACAAACCAAATGCAAAAGTGCTTATTTTTACTGTCCTCATCATTACAGATGTGATGTTTGTAGCGAGAAAACCCCATTAACTTTAGAATGCACATGTCTAACTGTTCAATGTTTCAGTACTTTTTGCACAACTTGCTGATCTCTAACAATGAGCTTAATGACAAAATTCCTGATAGGTGTTTGATCCCTGAAACGCCAAATAAATTTAGGAAATTCATTTTAATTGGGATTCAAACAGTCCTCCTCATCATGCTGTTCACATTTAGACATCATGAAACCAAGACAATGCCTTACAATTGATCAACAGTACCTCACCATTGCGAGGCTTCAAAAAGGATGCTCTCGGATTTGACGGATTTGGTCACTGAGCTTAGGGTGTCACAGTGTGTCATCAGAAGGTTACAATAGAGATATAGAGAGACTGGAAGAGTCACAGAAATGCAAAGAAGTGCAGGTCTTTTGGCTACATCACACACTGATGACCATTTCATTATAAACAATGCCCTGCAGAACTGGATGATGAATGCCACACAACTCCAGGCATTTTTAAGGGAGGTGAGAGGCATCCAAGTGTCATGTTAGATTATTATTAACCAGTTACCTCAATGTGGCTTGGGTGCTAGATGACTGGCAAGGTTACCTGACCACACTACAGGCATTATCACTTTGCATGGGCCAGGGAGCACCAGTGGTCCTCAGTGCTGTTCGGTGATGAAAGTAGATTCACTCTGAGCAGAAATTATGACCGCCAACGATGGGGGATACATCAAGGAGAGCACTATACATCAGCCCTTGTTGTCACCAGAAAAGCCTCTGATGGTGGTGGTGTTATAGTGTGGGCAGGTGTATCTAGTCAATACATAACTGCCCTACACTTTGTAAATGTTACAGTGACAAGCCTGTACTCCAGTCCTCTTCATGAGCAACACAAGGTTAATTTCATCTTCATGAACGACAATGCTCGAGCTCATTAAGGTCTCATCATTAGGAAACGGCTATAAGAGATTGGGGTACCTCAAATGGAGTTGCCAGCACTTTGCAAGCCCGAACCCACAAGAAAACCGGGGGATCACGGGTCCCCCATGAAAAACCCCTAAAAACTCTGTACCTTTAAAACCTCAATAACAAAAGGGCGAAACCTCCTTCAAGAAGGGGGGAAAACCATTGTTCGCATTAAATAACCGAATAGTGAACGGGAAATTTTATGCTCAAGTTAAAAGGGACCCGTTATTGGACCTTGAAAAATTTTTTTTAGGGGGCAAATACCCCCACAAAGGGGTTGGCTTTTGTTTAAATTACTTTTGTTTATGAGAAAAAAAATAAACATTCCCATACTATGATTTTAAATGCCCAAAACTTTCAGAATAAAATATCACTGTAGCATGAAATTTTGAAATTTTTCATAAATTTGACCCAAAAGCAAAATATCCCTAACTTTTTGGGAGAAGTTATTTTTTGCCCTTTTGAGAATGGTTTGAATGAACTTGCCCCCCCAAAAAAATTTCATTAAAGGGGGCCCAATTAATTTTTAAAACCCCAAAACAAAGGGGTAGTTTGGAAAATTTAGAAAAATTTTTCCCTTTCCCTTTTTTTACTCTCTATTATTATTCACTCATGATAGAGAACAAAACAATAGCAGTTCAAGGTACATTTATACATAAGCCTTTCAAAAATTCAGGGCTTAGCCTTTTAGTTTTTTAAAGTACTTGCAATAGATAAAGTCATTAAAATTAAAAAAGGTATTTTTGGGCCTTGTCTCAGTAGTTCTTTGTGATGCTGCATTTAGTGTGTTTTTAATCAACAGAAAAATCTATGCAGCAGTTTATCTGTAATGGCAACTGTTGCTATAATATTTGCATACTGTTAAGTCTGTGTTTTCTGGGGACAAACAAAATATATCTGTGTTAAATTTAATGAGACTTAAAGGAAAAAGTTCAGGAATTTTTGCACAAAAAATGTAAATAACTTGGCTTTAAAATTGTAAAGTGTGTTTTCCCTGTTTCTAAGGGAAAAAATGTATTTTTTCTTTGAAAATTTCTAAAGAAATTTGGCTATGCCCTTGGTTAAAAATTTAAACATTGGGACTTTTTTTAAATTAAAGCCCAAAAATTGCGGGTTTGGAAATGCAGTTTTCAAGAAGAAATTTTAGTAAATTTTTTTTTTTATTTACGCCAGAAAACAAATCTCAAATGTTTTGGATGCGTTTTACAAGAGATTTTTAGCCATTCCCATTTACCCAATTGTGAAAAATTTTTAAAAAGGAATTTCAACGGGGAAAAAATGAAAAATGTTCGAAAGTTAATTTTTCTTTTTAAAAAAAATGACCAGTGAAAATACATTTTTTGTATAACCCTTTCGATGTATAAACCTTTTATTGAGGGAAAAAGGGGATAGTTTGCTTTTGGTTTTTTTGATGAATATTTTCCCCAAATTTAAAAACCCCATAGGGTTTCCCAAATTGAAATACTTGTTTTTGGGGGGCAAAAGGGATTTGCAAACAACTTTTTTAAAGACTCCCCCTTCTCCCATCCCCCCAAAGAAAAAAGGAATAAAAAATTTTACAAAACTTTTAAAACTGTAAAACCAAATCAAAATGCCTTTTCCCCTCTCTAACAGAGGCTTCAGTTTTGAGAGGGATACCCCCTTGTAACCAGCCCTCAGACTTTTGTTTGCCTTTTGGGAAAGCAAAGACTGGAAAAATTCTGTCTAAGTTGGGAATTTCCCCTTTGGCCCTTTTTTTTCGTTTTTGCCCCCTTTTGCAAAACAAATAACAAAAGGCGTGTCCAATGTTTGTCAATGAGACTAGAACCGAGTTTTAGTGCAAAGTCAAGCCACAGAGAACAACTCAGTAAAACCCTCACTAAAAGTACCAGCGTCAAGAGTACACATACACCTCTCGGAATGCATGGTCATTGGAGTAATATAATGTACTAATAGATAATATATGTATCTGCAGATATAGCAAAGCTTAACTTGACATTTTACATATTATCAAACTTAGGGCACTGATTATCTCTTGTGTTTTTATTGCTTTTCAATGGATTCTGAAACAGGATATCTTTCTGCAGACAGTTATCTATGCCAAATAATTTTGCTACAGCCATCTAGGGTGCAGAGCCTGTATTTGAGAATCCCCTTGAGAATTTTCTGAAGGCATCTGCAAGAATATTGGTAGACAATGCTGCAACTATGTATAGTTTTCATGATGCTGTGTAAATAAAACTCCTAATATGTCCTTCAATCAACACATGCTGTGGTCTTGGGCCCAAAATATTTTTAAACATAACTGGAAATTAGAGGGGGTTAAAAAGGGGCAGGGCCCAAACTGGAAAAATACTTATAGTCATGAATATAGAAATACCTGTGATATAAGACTTTAATACTGTAGTAGTAGAAAATACAGGAAGGAAAGAACTTGGACATGAGTGGGGTTGGTGATGGGAATCTGGACTTCTTTCTTTTCTGTTATTTATGAAAATATGCACGCAAGAATATGTACCACTCAGTTTTTGTCTGTGGCAATTAATCTTTATAAAGGAGTCAGCCAGGGATGTCTATTATGGAGCCTTTGACCCTCTACCTCCTGTCATCAAATATCTACATGAGTATCAAAATGGGAAGCATGGAGGTAAAATTTACTATGTTTATACTCACTTGGGAATAAATGTGAGTGGAAATGCTTACTCCCTTTTAACATAGAACTATATTTTACTGATATGGAAGTGAATTGTCCTTATCCTTACTGAGAAAGCCCACTTGAAACAAAGCCTTATTATTGTCCTGCATTGTCATCCAGCAAAATCAAGACCGTAGATTGCTTATGAAAACTATTATTGCCATTACAGTAAGAAAGGTTGTAGGGAACCAATATTATATTTTACCATTTATGTGTAAGAGACAGGATAAAGAATAATCAGTTCTCTAATTTGACGCTGGAGACACACGTAGGATCCTCTTGGGATTTATGGACACTGCTTCACATAAAACATTGAGAACTCATAGATTTTGTGTGTTAATTTGAGATACTACAGCAGTGTGAAAAATGTATTTATGCCTTTGTGGGGTATATCCTATTTTCCACAGGGAACATATATAAAGGTACTTTAATGGTACTTAATCTAATTCACACAGAGGGGGAAATATACTTATTAGATGAAATATTATTCACTGGGCAGAAACTGAAGGAAATATATCACTCAGGCACTAACCAGTATCTCCAATATATTCAAAATAGAAAGCCTGCTCTATATGCAGCAGGTGCCAGCTGTTGACCACAGTAAGGACCTGCCGCTAGTAGCCAGGATCAAAGAGCTAGTGGCTATTTAACCATTTAGATGCTGTGGAAATCTCGGCTGCAACATTTAAAGGGAATGTGTCATCAAAAATGACTTATTGTTTAACTCACGTTTTTATGTTAAACACATTTTTTTTAAAAATTGTGTTTATATTTTTTAAAATTTTCCATATCACTTTTAATATATTTTTAATAATTCTTAAGTCCTGCAGTTTTCACTTTGGCCACTAAGCCTAATAATAGTCTGACACTTCCTGTTCTGTAGAGAAAGATTCTCAGTTGTCTGCTCATTATCAGCACAAAGAGGGTCATACTGAAAGGAAACACCAGTGTGAAGAGATAACACCAGTCACAAGAAGAGATAGTCACAGTTCACCCTTTCACCTCACTGCACAGTGATCTCTTCCCAGGTCACAGAGCATGACTAGAAAACTCTCCTATAGAAATCAATGGGACTGAGTCAGTCTTAAGACTCCTATGTGCATGAAGCTACTGTAAAGCATCTCTCTGACTACTGTAAAGCAGTGCAAACAAGGCCTAGTGGCCAAAGTGAAAACTGCAAGACTTAAGAATTATTACAAAATGTTGAAAGTGATATGAAAAATAAAAAAAGCAACCAAAAATTCCTAAAAAATGTGTTTAACATAAAAATGGGACGAAAAACAATGACTCATTTTTTGATGACACATTCCCTTTAAGTGAATAGAAGTCAGTTGCATCCTCCAATCTGCTCCTACATGACATAATTGCAGGTGTCGTTCAGTTGTCATGACAGCCCGGGGCCTAATAAAAACCCTCAGGCCCACCATGACTGTACTCCTATTACACCCTGCCACATATAATCTACTGCAGTATATACAATATGTACTGCAGTATATAGTACAACAGATCAAGCAATTGTTTGTTTAAGCCTTTAAAGACCTTGCTTTTTTTTGTTGTTGACACGTTCGTCTTTTCCTCCTCGCCTTCCCAGAGCCATAACTTTTTTTTATTTTTCCACCTACATAGACATATGAGGGCTTTTATTTTGCAGGACAATATGTACTTTCTAATGGTGTTATTCACTGTTCTATAGAAGATACTGGGAAACCGCAAAAAAATTTGAAGTGGAACAAATTGTGAAAAAAACGTACTTGAGCCATATTTGCGGGTGTCTTGCTTTTACGGCTTTAAATCTTCAGTAAATATGAAGTGTTATCTGTATTTTACAGATTGATGCAAATCTGGAAATACCAAACATGTACGGTTTCCGTTATGTTTTGATACTGTAAAAAGAATTAAAAAACTTTTTCTTTTTCCAAAATTTTGGGGACGGGGCCCCCATTTTTTTTGGCCCTTTAAAACTTTTTCCCCCAAAAAACCTACAACGTCATGAGGGGCATTTTTTGCAGGCGGGATGCGTATTTTTTTTGTCCCAAATTTGCAATATATGAACCTTTTTGATCAATTTGATTCCCAATTTTTATAGGAAAAAAAAATGCCCCAAAAAAATGAAATTTTTGCCTTTTTGGAATTTTTTTTTCATCTACATGTTAGTGTACAATAAATGTGTTATTTTTTTAATAGAAAAAAAACACAAAAAAAAGGGGACTTTAAATTTAAACCAAAAAAAAACACTAAAAATTTTTGGTCCATTTTACGGGCTAAAATGGCTGGCCCGACAGAAAACAGAAAGCAGGCAACTCGGGGCCTATATTTTAACCTGGAAAAATTAACAGGTCCAGCTCATTGCTGAGCAAAACTCACACACCCCCCACCACTAGGGGAACAATTGATGATAAAAACTGCACATTAACTTAATACCGGGTTCACACCGCATCCAGAAAAACCCCCCCAGTAAAATTGAATGGGAGTTGCAAAAATGAAAAAAATCCCAAATTTAAAACAACCACTCCCCCATACCCTCAATGCATGACGGGGGGGGTTTGTTTTAAAATTCCCAATTTTCATATAAATAAGGCATACAAAGGGGCCATAAATAAGTTTAGGGTGGGGGTAACCATGCGGCTTACAACCTATTTTAGTGAGGGAGCGTTTCCCGTCGACTAAGTAAGGGCGAAAAGCGATATCGTAAAATTATCACCCCGATACCCCGGATAGTCGATAATAGATTACCCACCGATGACCATTAAAGCAAATGGGGGGGAACAACACCTCATTTTTAACACCCAAACGGGGCTGGAGAACGGAATTAACATCCACAACAGTAAAACGGGTATTGCTACTTTTTACAACACATTATTTTATAAAAGTCACAGAAAAAAAAAGTCACGGGACCTTAAACTATCCCTGTCTTGAAACCCCCAGCATGCCCCTTTTAAAACCTGCATGCCCCCAAAAATTTAAAAAGTGCCTGAGGCAGTATTATTTGAACCAAAATTTTTGTTTTGAACGGGACTTTGGATTACCCATGTCCTGGGCCACGGGCATGAGCCCCAAACCCTGCATGACCGCCAGATTAAAAAGTCCCGGGAAAAAGGAAATCTTTAAACCCACCATTTTAGTTGAACTAAAAATTTGACTATAAAATTTTCCTTTGTACCACAGAATCCCCCTTTAAAAACCTACCCTGACTCAAAAAAGTTTAAAAAGTCCCGGGAAAAAGGGGTTTTTGAACCACCTTTTTAGTTAAAACGGGCATTGACTATACCTGCCCTTTTAAAACAAAATGACCTTAAAACCCGTCTGACCACAGTTTAAAAAAGTGCTAAAAAAAAGGGGGGCCCTTTAAAACCAAACTTTTTTATTTGAACGGGAAACATTGCCCTATAGCTGGCCTGGGCCACAAAATTGACCCCCAAAACCTGCAGGGCCCCCCAGATTTAAAAAAGTCCCGGGAAAAAAGGAGCTTTAAACCACCTTTTTTTATTTAAAACGGAAAATTGGGACTTTCCCTGTCCTGGCCCGCAGAAAGGGCCCCCCAAAACCTTTTTTACCACAGATTAAAAAGTCCCGGAAAAAGGAGTCTTTAAAACCACCATTTCATTTTAAACTGGACATTAAACAAATCCATGCCCCGGGACTGCAGCATGACCCAAAAAACCCCCCACGGGACCCCTTTATGGCCCATCACAGAAAAATTTCTCAATAAAAAATTTAAACTAAATTAAAAAAAAACTCGTCTTCCTTTACTGCTGTGCTTAACTCCCTTCCCTTTTACTGGTAAAAATTTTTTCCACCGTGAAATTAAAAGGGAAAGAAAAACAAAACAAAAAATTTCCCCGTTGGTAAAGGGGGCCCTGCCCTAAAAAATCCTTCATTTACTTTCAAGGGTTGGGGGGAAATTACTGATCAAGGCGGGAGGGCTGAAAATTTGGGGATCACCCCAGGTTCAGTGGCGGGCCGGCCCTTTACAGGGGGTGGGGTTGGGGAGCAAAGGCTGGGGTCCGTCATCTATTAACACGCAGGTTCAACTACGGGGCCCCGAGTTACAAGGCGGGGGGTGAGAGCCAGGGCTGGGGGTTTTTGTCCCTCTTTTAGCACGCAGGTTTTAGCTAGCAGTGCCCCAAATTTTTCAGTGGGTGCGGTGAGAACCCCCGGCAGGCATCCGTCATCCTTTACATGGCAAAAAATGCCCTTTTTGAAAGCCCGCATCGAAAACAGTCATGGGTAAGCCCGAGGGGCGGAAGCCAAAAATGTGAGTCAGACCCCCCAGCCTTTCCCCAAATAAACAGCCAAAGACCTGGGGAGCGTAGAGAAAATTTTTCCTCTACGAAGCGCCTGCCCCCCCGTATGGTGCAGACCAAATTGGGTTTTACTTTGGGGATGTGGGGGGTTGATGCTCCGTTTTAACCCCGGTGCCCCCTTTTTTTTGGCAATTCCCTTTTTTCGTTTTTCCCCAAAATGTTGAAGGGAAAATTTTCTCTGTTTTTGGGGTGGCGGGGGGTGCTTTCCTTAAAACCATGTCCTTGAATAACCTAAAATTTTGTTCAAGTCTTTCCCGTTCCTCCCTTTTACAATTCAAGAGTATTTGTATCAGCCCATTTTTTTCAACCAAGTTTTTTTAGTAGTTTAATTTTTTTTTTTTTTGGGAAAAAATTTTTTAAAGTAGGATGGAAACCCCCCACGTCTCTGTTTCTCTTTTTTTTTTTGGGATTAAATGGGGTTGTCTCACTATAGGGTTTTCTAGCTATGTTAAAGTTTGCAAAAACAAGTCCAAATTTTTCAAATTGTCCCTTAAAATTTTTCCCAACCCCATTCCCGTTTTTGAAAAACCCCCACTCACCTTTAGCCACCTTGACAATTGTGAAGAACAAATGTCTGTTAAAACCAATTTTTTTTCAATAGGACCCTTTTAGTATAGCTGCATTTCACAGGCAATGCCACCAAAAAATTTAAAAATGAAACCCCTTTAGCCACAAAAGAAAAATTGTTAAGGAAAAAATTCTGTTAACAAACCCCATTTTTTTTGAATAGGGCCTGTAAATATTTTCTGCATTTCACAGCACATGGCCCAAAAAATTATAAAAATGAAATTTCAGCCACTTTTTTTAAAAATTGGAAAAAAATGGAAAAAAATGCCCCAAAAATAAAAAGCCCACCCCTTTCTTTTTCCAAAGGAACCCATTTTTGGAAAATTTTTTGTTGTATCTCAAGCACCATTTACCCCAAAAACCCTTGACAATGCGAAAAATTCTAAATATAAAGTGAGAAAAAAGGGAAAACGTTTTTTTTTCAGAAACCTTGGTGTCTTTTAAGTCCCCTCACCGCAAAACCAGGAAAAAAGAACTTTTGGGAACTGAGAATTAAAAAATTTCAGTAAGAAAATAAACTTTTAAAAAAAAAAGTTTTCAAGGGCCATTTCTTTTGGGAAAAGGGAATGTGAAGTAACCGGGAAAGAATCGGTGACCCCCGGCAATTGGGGGCCCCAAAAAACGTCAGAAAATCCCGCCTTATTCATCTTATGAAAGTCAAAAGATCCACATTTTCTGTGGAAAACCCGGGTGCGTTTTTTCTGTAATAAATCCCCCAGCTTGCTGAAGGTCTTTTTTCAGATATACGTGGCTGCTGGGAAGGGGCAAAAACCTCTATGGGGTGGGGGAAACGAGCTCGGGCCATTCATCCTTTTTTGGAACCAGAAGTCGATTGGGGCCAGAAAAACATCCAAAAAAAAATGGTGTTTAGACCCCAGATAGTCGTGCTTTCCCTGAAACTTTTAACTGGTCCCTGTGTGTTGTATGTGTGCCCCGCATTTCCCTTTCCTTGGTGAGGTGGTTTAAAAAAGATTGCCCGAGGGCCCCTTTTGGGTTTTGCCACAATGCCTGTTGCTGTGCTGCCGCCCATGGCTGCCCTTTGGGGCCTAAGCTATCCGTTTTCTGACGTTGTTTCCCTGTAACCCTTTGAAGAACGTGAAGCAGCGGGAAAAAAATGTCTCCCGTTAACAATTTAGCACGGTCTCCAATTTTCCCGCAAATTTTTCTCTTATTTGGGGGGGGGGAAGGAAAATGCTGAGTTTTTGCTTTTTACCAGGGATCGAGGAGGGTGGCCAACCCAAAAAAAATGTTGTTCATTTTGAAAAGGCCTTTAAAAGCGAGGATCATGTTTTGGGGAAATGAAGCATCCAACACACAAGTGGGGACCGGGGGCCTTTATTTACCAACCTCTGGGTCGAGGGGCACTTGCAAAATGATTTTCCCCATCTTCCTCTTTAAACAAATTTGTGCCAACCTCTTTCCAAGGCAGGGGGCGCGTTTTCCTCGGTGTCCAGGAATAAAACCCCCTCTCCTCCGCTTTCCCCCGGCACAGCATCAAAACATCCCAGACTTGCCTTTAAATGATTTCACCCTGAGAGCTGAGGGGCCGCCTTGCACTAGCCCTAGGGCCCCAACCAAGCCCCAATGAAGACCCATAAAATTTGAAACTGTTGGGGCCCTTTGGGGTTCGAGGGGGAGAAAGGGGTCCTGTCCAACCAAAAATTTGGGTTTTTTTTCCGTCCTCCCTTTCCCTCCCGTTTCCGGGTTTGGTTTTGGGAAAAACCTTTTTATTTTTTTCATTTTGAGTTTTTTCCCCCCCAAAAGGGAATCCGGGGTTCCCAGAACTATGGGCAAAACAAACCCCCAATTGGGGGTTTTTTCCCCTTTAAAAACTTTTCAAGGGAAAAATTGTCCGGCCAAAAAACCTTTTAAAACCAAAAAATTTTTTGGGGTGGGGTTTCTTTTTAAAACTGGCCCAAAATGAAAAAAGGTTGGCAAAGCTTCTTTTCAAAAACCCGGCCGTTTTTTAAATTTTTTGTTTGCCCCCCCAAAAACCCCCAAGGGGTTCCGCCCCCCGCTTGGCCTTGGGGGCAAACCACGTGGTTTCACTTTCCCCCTTTTTGCTTTAATGGGCCCTTGCCGCTTGCCCCCGCCTACCATTTCCCCCTTTTTTTTTAAAGGGGAAAAAAAGGGTTTTTTGGAGGGGGGATTCCCCCCCCGGGCCCCCTGTTGCCAGGGCAACCAAAGGAGACGGGATGGGGCCTGGGAGGGGGCCGAGCCTGGGGGAAAAGGGGGGCCCCAACCCCCAAGCCCAGGCGGGACGAAAACAGGGTTTCCCAACGGCGGAAGTGTGAGCTAAAAACCCCGGCCTTTCCCCGGGAGGCAGCCCAGACCCGGGTACACCTTAGAATTTTTCCTGGACGACAAGGTTCGTGACATTTTCCCAAGGCGGGGATGGGCTCCACCCTACCGATTTTTAAAGGGGGCGGCAGTAGATTTCCTTTACCTTTTAAATCGCCACCCCCCTTTTCCTGGCACAAGGTTTTGGGGCCACCCAGCGTGCTCACCCACCGTCCACAGCCCCTGACAAGAGGGGGTTAAAATTGTTTTCTAACGAAGGGAATTCGTTTTGGAAATTTCGGGGAAAACTTTTCGGTTTGGTTCGGAACAAGGGCGAAACTTTGGGGTACGTCGCGTGAACGAAGTGGGGCTTTTGATTGAAAAAAAAAATGGCTGCAAAGCACATGGCTTTTAAGGGGGCCCAAAAAGAACTCTGGGGGGGAAGAAGGGCATAGCCTGCATGACTGGCGGTGATGAAGCCAACAAGACCGGCGGGATTCTGTGAGGGGGTCCCCACACTTTTAAAAGTCCGGGCGCGACGCGGGGAGCTCATACCGCTCTCACTGTACTAAATTTTGGAAGGGGGCTGCCGCGGAACCTTTCTGATAGCAAAATTTTACAAGTTTTTCCTCTTGTTGGTAGCATAAAATACTTCCCAATTGAACACCTACAAAGCGGGGGTATTTTTTTTGGCTGTTTAAATTTCTTTTGTGCAATTTAACATCCGGGGGTTAAATTTAAGCGTTTTTCTGCTGCTGTGGTGACTAAAAATAAGCCTCTTTTTCACCGGCAAAAAATTAATTTTTCCTGTAAAAATTTTCCCACAAGCAAAGGTTTAATTACAATTTTTTCCTCTTGTTGTGTAGTTTTAAAATTTAACATCCCCTTTTTGTAAAAAAGCTCCCAAAGCTGGGTAGTTTTTTTTTCCCCAAAATTTCTTTTACGCATTTTAAAACCCGGGGGGTTAATTAAAGCGTTTTTTCTGCTGCTTTGGTGACTAAAAGAAACCGCCCTTTTTCACCGGCAAAAAAAGACCCTTTTTTCTGTGCATAATTACAAGCAAAGGGTTTAAATTACAAAGTTTCCTTTTGTTGTGTAGAAAAAATTTACACGCCATGGTAAACCGCTACAAAGTTTGGTAGTTTTTGGTTGCTAATTTTTTTGCAAAGTTTTTACATCCGGGGAAAAAAATTAAAAGCTTGTTCTGTGCTGTGGTGACTAAAAAAAACCGTCTTTTTCACCGGAAAAAAAAGACATTTTTTTTGTAGCATAATTCACAAGCGAATTTAAATTAAAATTTTTTCCTCTTGTTGTGTAGCATAAAATACACGCCATTGTCCCACGCTAAAAAGCCCCGTATTTTTGGGTTTTGCTCAATTCTTTTTAACCAGTTTCACCAGGGGTTTTTTAAAGCGTTGTTCGTGCGGGGGACAAAAATTAAACCGTCTTTTTCCCCGCAAAAAAAAATTTTTTTTCTGTAGCATAATTCACAAGCAAAGGGTTTAAAATTACAAGTTTTCCCCTTGTTGTTAGCATAAAATACCCCCCAAAATTGTAAAAACGCTACAAAGCTGGTATTTTTTTGGCTGCTTAATTCTTTTGCGCAATTTAATCCAGGGGTTTTAACTAAGAAATTTTTTCAAAACAGTTGTACTCAGAAAATAGAAACTTTTTTTTTCACCCCCACAGAAGAAATTCTGTAGCTAATTCATTTTCCAAGGGTTTAAATTAAAAGTGTTTGTGCTTTTATATTCAGTAAAATACTTTTTTAAACTTTTTTTTAAATGGAAAATTTACAAGCCCAATTTTTTCTCCCCCTTTTTGGGAGCGCAATTTTTCAAAAGGGTTTTCCCCCAAGCTTTTTATGGGTTCTTTTGGAGTCACAAAACAGGGTGTAAATTTTATCATATACAGATATCTTCATCAAAGTGTCCCGTACATTTTTGAAAAAACATTGTGCCCGACAGAGAATGCCAGGCTCTTCACCTGCAGCAGGCCCAGGTCGCGCACAACAAGGGGGCGTCGCAGAAAGGGGGCACCCCGGTTTAGGCCCAAAATTTCGCCGCCCGTCATCTAGCGCCGTGTACTGACTAGCAACCCAAGGGTTTTTGATTGGTTGATTTGGTCATCCCCCTTCCCCCCAGAAAGACATCTGGGCAACCCCAGCCAAGAGCCCGGGGGAACGTCAGGAACCCCAACCCTTTTTTTTTTTGGCATGGGCCCCCGGGGCAGGTCCCGGGCCCTCAAACCCGTTCTCAACCCCCCCTCGTCCAGCGGTTTCCCCCAGCCCGAGAAAAATTACTATGTGGTTTTGGGGTCAGCGCCACTTTTATGCAGGAAAACAATTTGGAAGGGGGGCATCAGCAGTTTACTCGGCAGCGAAGAAATGGGCCAATATCCCCTGCTTCCCTTTTCAGTAGGCGGAAAAATATTGTTTTGGGGGGATGGGAAAGAGAGGCATGTTTTTTGAGGGTCGGGCCCCTGCCCTACCAAACCCGGGGATGGGTGGGCAGCAGTGACGATGAAAACCAAATTTGTGATGATGTAGCCGACCCCCACTTGGGGGCCGGGGGAAGGGAAGGGGTTTCCCTCACGGCCCGGAAAAAGAGGGAAACAGGGAAGCGGGCGCCAGCAAGTGGGGTTTTGTGGCCCTGATCAGCAGGGTAGCAGCAGGGGGTAGGGGAGGAGCCAAAACGCCCCCGGGTTAGAAAAACCCCCTTCCCCAGGTCCCCAAAAAGGAAACCCGGGACAGGGGGTCAGCCCGGGGACGCCCGGGGGTAGTAGTCACTTTACTGCGGAGCGTTGGCGGTAAAATCAGCTAATCGGGGGTTTTGGCAATTCTTTTCTAAGGGAAAAACCCGGGGGAGCCGAATATGGGGATATGTTGAATCTGTGGGCAAAAAAGTGAAGCTGGCCAAGGGGGCTAACGGGTTTGGGACCAGGCCCTGCGCAACACCCCTGCAGCGTCCCCATCCCCGGGGGCCGGAGAAACCCTGTTCTCAGATGTGGTGGGCCATCCTGCCCGCTGCAGAGCAGCGGGCCAGTGGCCGCCAGTCAAGGCTCCACCACCTCTGCAGAAGGGAGCTGTTTTCTTTTGCATCATCTCCCATCCCGATGCTCCTGCTCCCCGCTACTATGGCGCCGCTCGTTCAGCGAGGCGATTGCAAGAGAACAGTTGCGTCCAATCTCCTGAGGTTCCTGTAAATTGTGGTACTGAAGTCCCCCCCTTTAATGGTGGATCTGCACTTTTCGAGAACTAATGGCTTTTGCCGAGCCTGTGGAGAGTTCCAAGCCCTAATTTCTTTTTCCAAAAAAGGCCCGTACCGCATTCATAAATATGTAGAACAGAAAGTGGGGGAGTCCCTTTACTTATCGATTTGTTCCGGTGCACCAGCAAGGGGTTTTTGGAGCTGTAACTACGGTCCCGGGGGCCGTAATGTCCTTTTTGGCCCCTTGGGTAAAAGTGCTTTTCCCGCCCCGGCCACCCCCACTTGGCAGGAGAGCCGCTTTCTCCTCCCGTTTCAAAAAATGGGCCCGCGCCAATGTCCACCTCCTCCCCCCACCACACGGGCCACCATCTCGCCCCCACAAATATGCTCCACTACTACATGTGTAGGGGCCCGCGGGGTCACGAGTTTTAACCTGGCTTGCTCAGGGAAGAAGTCACACAAGGGGGGAACTGCTCCGCGTCATGCAGCAAGAAATCGATGTGTGTTTTTCCCCGTGCCAATGAAAATCGGGAACCACTGGGAGGGGGGGGAAAAAAAGGGGGAGGGAACTTTGGTTGCCCGCGTTGCCCCAGGGGGAGGGATGGCCCAATGTCCCCCTGTATGGCGCATGGGGGTTTTCAATCAAAATTGTGAAAAGGTTCTGAAGTCCCCCCAAACTTCAAAAGATTCTGAAAAGGGCCCGGGAAATTTGTCCCTGCATTTTTTCCTTCCTACAAAGCCAGGCCCCCCCCCTTTCTGCAGGGGGCAAAAGGGCCCCCCTCCCCCCCCCAACAACTTGAATTGGGGGATTTTTCCCCAACCAGGGGAAATTCCCGCCTGCAATGTTGGACGTTGTTAGGGTTGAGCGATTTTTATTCCCCGAAATGAAATCGGCAATTTTTTTTGGTTATCAAAAATTTTGTAGATATGGAAAAATTTGGGTTAAAAATCTTGCATCATCCAAAATTAAAATCCGCCTTTTTCGGGGGTTTTCCCTGTATTTTGGCGACCAAAAAACCCACTTAAAGAATGGGAGCGGGGTGAGAGGGTTGTGGGGAGTAAATTTTGGGATGTGAAAAGGGGTTTTTGTGTTTTGGCTGGGAAAAACCCACATAAACCTCGTTTTACATAGAAAAACTTTTCCGGTTCAGCCTCAGTGTTTTCCAGCGTTTTCAGGAGAAGGAAATGCGTTTGGCTTGTGTCCAAAAACACCCCAGCGAAATTAATTATTTTTCCCACAGGGGAAAGCTTATGTTAGCTGTGATCCTTAAAAACTTATTTAGATTAGAGATTGGAAGATTTTATTAGTTATAGAAAATTTTTAAAAGACCCATTTTCCCACTTTTAAAGGAAACGGGGGGGGGAGCGGGGGGGGGGGCCCCCTGCGGGCGAACAAGACAATCTTTATAAAAATTCTGGTTTAAAGTTCCCCAAGTTTTAGTGAAACCCTTTTACTAAAAATTGTTTATTTTAAAGTTTTTCTATTGAAATTTTTCCCTTTTTTTTTTTTTTTTGGGGGGAATTTTTTGGGGCAGCCTGAACTTTAATTGGGATACCACTTTTTTAGAAAACTGCGGGGTCTTTTTGGGAAAGGTGCAAAACCCCCTTTTAAAATTAAACCCTTTTTATTATTTCAGATAGGTGTTAAAATTTAAATTTTCCCCCTTTCCCCCTTTTTTTTATATATCCACCTTGCATTTAAAATTAGAATCCCAGAAAATTTTGTGTCAGCAAAGGTTGATGGGGGTTCCAAAAAATACCTTGTTTTATCCAAATTTACACTACGGGATAATTTTTTTTTTGGGAAAGGCCTTTTGCCCAGCCCGAGTTTTTTCTTTGAGGGACCTTGCACTTAAATGTGAAGGGCAGGAATTTTTTGTCACCACAGGGGGGAATTGAAAGGTGCCAAAAATCCCTTTTTTATTACCCAAATACTTTTACAGACTGTTTTTTTGGGGCCTTTTTTGTCCCCATTTTGTTGAAAAACCCCTTTGCATTTTAAAATTTTAAAATCCCCCCAATTTGTTTTAAAAAACCCGGGGAATTGTGGGTCCCCCAAAAAACCTTTTTTTCCGTGCATTCAGTTTTAAAGGGGGTGTTTTTTGGCCCCTTTTCCCCAGCCTTTTTTTGTTGATAAGTACTTGAAATTTAAAAATGGAATAGGGCAATTTTGTATCCCCCCAAAGGTAAAATTGAAATGCCCCAAAAATCCTTTGGGTATTACCCGGGAATAAATTAGATACGGGGTTTATTGCCCTTTGGCGCACAACAGCTTTGTTAAATTAAAGGATTTCATTAAATGGGAATGCGGGAAAATTTTTATTTCACCACGGGTTAATTTAAAAGGGGGCCCAAAATCCCTTTAAAACCCGAATAAATGTTTGGTCAAAAAACCGGAAAGGAGGACCGTTAATGGCCCCCCAAAAGGAAAAAAAGGACTTTTAAATGGGGGAGGGGTCCCGGGGCCAACGAAGGAAATGATAGCTAAGCCAGACCCCGGCCCGCAAAAGGGGGAATGGACTTGCTGCGCGTGGGGGCCCTCCCAAAGGGGGGTTTTTCCCCCTAAACGTGACTTGCTTGCGAGGGCAAGAAAGGGGGAACAGCGGGGGTACAGAAACGAAATCCTAGGGCGTAGGGGGGGGACAGGCAGAAGGCAGGGCAGGGGGCAGAGGTTTTGTGTCAAGACTGGAGAGGGTTTCGGGGCGGGCGGCAAACCGGGGGCAAAGGTCGGGAAAACCTTAAGCAAGGGGATTGGTACAGGGGTAACCCAAGAAAAAACCCAAAACTCTAAAAAACGCCCCCAAGAAAAAACCCAAACAAAATTGGCGGGGAAAGTTTTGGGGGAAGGATACTTAAATTTAGAAAAAGGGGCCCGCCCAAGGGACCAATTTCCCGGGGACGGGGGCCCCCTTTTAAATTTGGGAAGTCGGCGCGCCACCCCCTAACCCATGGCCCCGCGCACGGCGGCCGGGAGCGGGTTCACGGGAGCGGGGCGGGGGGAAAATTAAAAACCGGGGGGGCCGGGGAAAAAAGGGGGAAGGTCGC
>JAODAL010061275.1:0-20422 GCA_025379985.1 Phyllomedusa bahiana | reverse complement strand
TCAAGATCACAGAACACACTGAGATACAAAATATCTCCCTTCCTTTCAAAAGCCTCTCCTGCTGCCGACCCCCCTCTCACCCCGCAGCACCGTGACTACACACACCAGTAGATATAATTAAAACTTTCTCTAACTAAATAAGAAGTGAAATTCTGTAATCTAACTCTATTCTAAGCTAAAGGTAGGTGGATGGTTTCTTGTATTCCAAGAGAATATCTCTCAGAGCTGTTAGAACAGCTGTTGGTTTAAACGCAGACAGACACGTCCTGCTGTGAAGTGGCATAGACAGAGAATGAGCTCAAACAGGAAATGCAGTTGCATAGATAAAATGAGGTCACGTGATTTTTGCAGCCAATGAGATCCATACACCGCAAAGTGGTGATGTTGTACATCCTCCTCACCCCCCTCTATCCTCGGAGCTGATTGGCTGGCCACCAAAATGACAGGAAATGCTGAAAATGGCACGATAGTAATAGATTATCTGTAAGATTGTCACCTAATCTATCACGTGATCGGCACTTTCCAATAAGCCGAAAAACCATGCCGATTTCAACTGTTGGCGATAATATCGCTCATCCCTATTAAATACCCATTTTGGAGGATCCCATGTCAACATTACATTGTGGCAAATTCCCTATAAGTAAACAAGCAGGAGAAAAGATTTGCTCCAACTCTAAAATTAAGCAAAATCAGAACAGCAGTATATTTGTTAATAATCTTTATTTACCATTGCCTACATGTTTAAAGCTAATCCGTGTGTTGAGAACACCCCTTTCTTATGTCTATATACCCTAAATAGAAGGTATAATTTTCATTGTATGTAAATCACAATGGGCAATAACAACAAGTAGATGTTCTACATTTTTAATTTCTGGGACTGATTCTTTTTACTTCTAATAAAAGTGTTGCAGCAGTTCCGTCCTTAGAGAAAAGCGCGCTTGATGTTGACCCCGGTTATAGTCTGTGTGGCCGCCTCTTTATTCTCTCCTCATCTGCAGTGTGTTGCCCAGCCACATGCGGTTGTGAAGATTGCCATAGTCTGCAAACCGTAAAAGGTTAATAAGGTTTTTGGTCCTACCGTAAATCTACAAAGAGTAAACATTTCTAGTTATCGTCTGAGCAGCCCGTGGATGTTTTGTTTACTCTGCTTTGATGCACAGAAATTGTATAGTTGGTATTTGTATCTGAGTCAACTTGTGCTGCGTTTGTCATTAAACAGACATCCTGCTGGGGCCAACCCTCATTCTGCCTCATTGTCTGGCACCGATGAGATGGTTTTGTCTTTTCTTTTGCATGTTTCCTGAAATGATTGTCTTGAGGAAAGAAAATACTTTGCACAATGAACAAACAAACTCTCCGTTGTTTAACGGTTCTTCTGAGCAAGCAGATGGACAAATGTGGGTTTTATGCTTGAGAAGTAACAATTGCGCCAGCTTTTTAAAAATAGCTGTTTGCTTATTTGTGTGGGTTTTCTTTAGTGTTTTTATATATTCTCGGCTTTCCTTGAAGAAGTATTCTTTTTACTTTATTTCGTACACTACTAAATTACTTCTACTTCCAATCTGGTAACATGTTAAGGCAACAATCTGGAACTCCAGTGCATTTCATTGAACTCCTTAACTACTCCACTGTCATTTGGTGGGGGACGGTGCCTGTAAGAGCAGTAACATAGTAGATGAAATTGGAAAAAAAAAAAAGGTCCATTGAACTCATCCTATATCTGTAACGGCTCGTGCTGCGGTCCGACTCCCAGACCGCAGGCACGCCCGTTACTCGGCTGCTGGTCGTCCCCGCGCTGCGCCCAGGGCTGCTGTTTGCTCACCTTCTCCCATCCTGCTTCCTCCTCAGCAGGTGCGCGCCTCTGTATCTTCCTTACCACTAGGGGCGCGCGCACGTTGGTTCCCTGAATTTAAAGGGCCAGTGCGCAACAGGTAATTGTGCTCCTATCCAATCTAATTCTTGCAGGAGCTTTTTAAGGATGCTGATTCCTGCCCTCCGCTCCCAGTTATTGGTGTCCTTTCCTTGAGTTAGTTGATAAGGCTCACGCATCCGTTTAACTTCCTGACTGTCATCCATCTGCTTTCTTTCTTCCTGCCGTGCCTGCTCGTCATCCTGTGCTGCTTCTCTGCATTGTGTCCTAGTCCATGCCTACCCCTTCGGCTGTCACTGCCAGGACCTACGTCGAGGGTAGCGACTTGGGGATTTCACTGCAGCTAAGTCCTTCCCGCTTTGCGGTGGGCAACTTAGACTCTGCTCCTCGGCGTAGGCTACGGCAACTCCAAATGGTGACCAATGGATCCACCTCCCGCTCGCTGAGCATCCATAATAATATCCCTACAGAAGAAAGAAAAAACCCCTATGAGGTGGATGCTAATTGCACAAGCGGAAAACTTCCTTTATAATTCCAAATCTGACAGTCATAATAAATCACTGGATCAATGTACGATCTCCACAATCCAGTCACCATAACCTGTAATATTAGATTTTTTAAGAAAGGCATTTAAACCCGTCTTAAACTTAGTCAATAACGTCATCATTACAACCTTTTGTGGCAGCAGGATCCATAGTTTTAGAGTAAAAAATCCCGGTCTACGATGACAGTGAAACCTTCTTTTCTATAGATGTAAAGGATGCCCCTTGTCATGTTTACAGGTCTAAGGGTAACAACAGATCTCTGTACTATCTATTCACATATTTGTAGATGGTAATTACATTGCCCCCAAACCATTCTTTTTCAAAGCTGAATAACCAAAAGTTTGATCTGTGACTTGTATAGAAGCAAAACTACATTCCTGTCTTGTTGGCAGCAACATCTTTTGGTGACATTGCCACAGGGAGACGGGATGGTTGAGGTTTCCAATATTGCAACTGTGCGAAGATTGAAGTTGCAACTAACCTCTTAGTGTAGTATACAGTAGTTGATGGAACAGTATACTACTTAAAGGGTTAAAAGGTTTAATAATGTTTTATGTGAATTGCTATTTGCACTGTATCACTGCACTAAGAATGTTCTAGATTTGACCTCATTTTCACCCCTGTGTGCAGCCAGTATCTTCTGAGCATGTCTGTTAATTATGTCCAGGTGTGATGTGTTGTAGAAATGTAAACATTTGCAGCTACTCAAGGCTGTGGCGGGAGTAACCATAACAACACAAGGGTGGGGTCAGATTAGAACGTTTTAAAGGTAGCTACATTTATTATCCTGGGTCTTTCCTGGAGAGCTTGTCTTTCAACTGGCTCTCTTCTCAGGAACTGGTCCTCTCACTCAGTATGGGCCTTTGCCCACAGGAGTGGGTTCGCTTGTCTTTGTGCTGATATCTACCATCAGGGTATCTGTGTGAACAACTGCAGAGCTCGGCTTTAATCTTCCCTGACTGCAAGGGAGTCGGACTGCTCATTTTCTGCAATGCACATTAAAGACACCTCGCACCACCACCTGACATGCAAGCAGTCGAGGGAGAGACCACCAAAAGAGTGTGCCCCAGGGTAACAACTACCACCACCATCCATCCATCCATGCAGAAACCATTTTCACTGGTGCCAGGTGCTTGAGGAGCACGAGAGGTGCGAGTCAGCGAGGTATTAGCCACCATGACAAGGACCGGGTCCTGGTGGGACCCTTGGCTCCCGCTCCCGCCTCCCTCTCCTCTGCCCCCTTTCCGAACTCCGGTTCACCACATGAGCATGGCAGGTATGGCAGAAGCTTCCAATCCCTGCTGTTTAACCCTCTAATGACAACTGAAGCACAAATCTCCGTTTCCTGGATCTTTGATCTTCTACGGCAGTTTTCTCTTCTACTTTTAATAGTGAACCAGGGCTTCAGTGCCCTCTTCTTCCTGAAGGAGGAAATAGCTCCAGCCCTGCATGTTCTCTTGTGTTATGCAACAAGTAGGAATTGAGATGTGTGTAGGAGTGTATACAGTAGTTTTACAATTTGCACTAGCAATGTACATACATTTGAGTGTTGCACTTTTGGGGGGACTGGTGTGCAATGACCACAGATAGCCAATGCAAGCGGTGGTGTAAGCCACACCAAGGAGCAAAGTCTAAAGGGCCATTGGTATTCACCAGAACCCACTGCAAGGCAGGGTGGGATTTTTTGTGGCAGAGAACCCCCAGATTGTACCTCAGGTACAACTTGCCTGTGTTGGCGGCCAATGTGTGAAGTAGTAGAGAATTGTTGAGAAGGCTCATAGCTGGTGACAGGCAGGAAGTTCAGGGCAAGTGGCAAAAATCATAGTCAAAGTATGGAAGCAAGAACGTCTGGTATACAGAAAGACAGGAACACTGATAAACGCTTTATCTTAGGCAAAGGCACAGAAGATTCAAAAAGGAGGTCAGGGAACTGTTGGGTAACTTAGGGTCAGTGCCCTGCAATTATCCAGTTACCATCACGCTATCCCTTTAAACTGTACAGAGCCAGCGCACATGTGCCCTAGCAGGCAGGGAAACACCTAAACTTTTTTCGTCAAAAACTATTGAAGACTACGGGTTTCAGGAGAGAGATGTGAAAGGAGTTCAGCCTGCGCATCATGGAAGGAAGACAGAGCTTATATGCCACAGGGTTGATTTCTTTCAGCACCTCAAATGCCCCCAAGAACCGAGGACCCAGCTTGTAGCTGTGAATCTTTAGTCATATGTAGTTTGCAGACAACCATACCTTGTCTCAAAGAGCAAAGGTCAGGGGAGGTTTTCTCCTTTTATCCATTTGGGATTTCATATGTGCTGATGCATGCTATAAGGGCTGAAGTGTCTTACTACAAATGGATGAGTCACGGGTGGTCCTGCAGCCGTGGGTCAGGCTGCGGGCGCATCCGTGTCTGTCCCGTGCCCACTGCCCTGGGGACGAGTGGCGCCGCGGTCTGCAGGTCGGGCCGTGGGCGTACTCGCCCCCCCCCGAGCGTTTTCACTTACCCTGCCACGCTCCTGTATCCTCGCAGCTCTCTGCCGGCTGCCGTGCGCGCTCGCGCCCCCTAGGGCACGCGCGGCACTTCCTTGCCGGATCTATTGTGCTCCTAGACTTTAGAGAAAGCATTCCTAGTGCATCCTAGTCTTCTTCGGTGTTCTGACCTCTCGCTACGTCTTCTGACCTCGAACCTTAGCCGCCTGCCCTGACCTAACCGCCTGTCCCCGATTACGTCTACGCCTCAAGATTTGGTACCTTCCTCTCCCTTGGCTGCCACCGCAAGCAAGTCACGTCAGTGGAAGCGACCTGGTAGTTTCCCGCCGCAGCAAGTCCATCCCGCTTTGCGGCGGGCTCTGGTGAAAACCGGGTGCTACTTAGACTCCGCTCCCTGGCGTGGCCTACACCATCATTTGCGGTGGTCCAGCGGATCCACAACCGCTGCCCGTAACAGGATGTTAAATCTCGGACCAGCTCGTTCATAGTGGGGACATCAGAGGATGTGGTCAGCGGCAGCGGAGGACGGGGGTGTTGTCCATAGACCACATAAAATGGGGAGGTGCCGACAGAATCTGAGTCCAGATGGTTATAGAAGAATTCTGCCGAAGGCAATGGACTGGACCATTCCGCTTGATGTGCCGAGTGGTGTAAGAAATTCCCCAAGACCTGGTTCGCCAGAACTTCGAGACAAATTGTAGTCTCCAATCCAAGACGATCTGCTGACGAAGTCCGTGCAAATGGAATATGTGCTGGATAGTGTTGAGCGATTACGTTGACTATCGCCATCGGTCGATGGTCGATAGTCGGCCATCATCGACAAGATATTCGATGGTCGATGATAGATTATCACCGATGACCATTAAAGTCTATGGGAGAGCAACAACACCTTCATTCTTACACCCAAACAGGGCTGGAGAAGCTGGAATAAACATCCACAACAGTCAAATGGATACGTGCTACATCTTAGGCAACACACTTAGGTTATAAAAGCCACAGAAAAAAACTCACAGACCATTCACTATCCCTGTCTTGCACCACAGCATGACCCTTAAACCTGCATGACCCACAAATTAAAAAGTGCCAGAAGGCAGTATGATTTGAACCATCATTTTACTTGAACTGGACATTGAATATCCCTGTTCTGGATCACAGCATGAGCCCCAAACCTGCATGACCCCCCAGATTTCAAAAGTCCCGGGAAAAGGAGTTTTTTAACCCCCTTTTTTTAGTTGAAAGGAAAATTGACTATATCTGTCCTGTACCCGAATGCCCATTAAACCTGTCTGACCCCTAAGATTAAAAATTCCCCCGGGAAAAAGGGAGTTTTTTCAACCCCCTTTTTTTGTTTTCCCCGGGGAAATTGACCATACCTGTCCTGGGGCCAAAACAGCATGACCCCCCCAAACCTGCATGACCCCCAAATTAAAAAGTCCCGGAGAAAAAGGAGTCTTTAACCACCTTTTTTAAGTTTCATGGACATTTTACTGCCCCTGCCCCTGGATACGTTTGCCCCCCCCGTATGAGTGCGGCCCAAATTTGAGCTTCATTTGGGAAAATTTGGGGGGTTAAGGCTCCGTTCCACCCAAAGGTTTCCCTTTTTTTTGGGCATTTTTTTTCTCTTTTTTCCCAAAGTGCTGGGGGAAAATTGGGCCCTTGTTCTTTGTTCTCTGTCCGTTCTCCATACTACATGCCCTTTCTAAATTTAACCCTACATCGGCCCAAGTCTTCCTGAACCTCCCCGTAAAATTTCAAAAGAATTTTTTTAACACTTTTTTTTGTAAAATGAAAAGTTTTTTAGTTTTTTAATTCTAGAAACCCACTTTTTTAAAAATGGGAAGGGAATCCCCCCAAATGTCTTTGTTTCTTTTTTTAATTGTTTTAAAAAGGGTTGTCTTCAATACGGGGATTGCTGGGCCAAATTTTAAAAGTTTTTTCCCAAAAACAAAATTTTTTTGCAATATGGCCCATTTAACAGGTCCAACCAATTCCGTTTCTGCCCCAGCCCCCATCACCCTTGAGCCACTCTTGAAAAATTGTGAAGAACAAATGTCTGGTTAGAAACCCCCATTTTTTTCATTTTACCATGGGTCTAGCTGCTTTTCACAGAAAAAATCCCCCCAAAAATCAAAAAAGACCCGACCCTTTTAGTTTTGACAATTGTGAAGAACAAATTCTGTTTAGAAACAAATTTTTTTTTAATGGGACCTGTATATAGCTGCATTTTCACAAGCAAAAACCCCCAAAAAAATTCAAAGCTTCCCCTTTGGGAGCCATTTTGGCCCAATTGTAAAGGGAAAAAAAATGTCTGTTTGAAAAAACCTTTTTTTTATAATAGGACCAGTAGTTTTAGCTGCATTACAGCAAAATCCCCCCAAAAAATTTCAAAGAAAGGCCCCTTTGGGACCATTTTGGGGAAAATTTTTGTGAAGAAACAAAGGGTAAATTAGAAACAACTTTTTTTTTTTTTTAAAAGGCCCCCGAAATTATAAGCTGCATGCCGGGAAAAATTCCCCCCAAAAAATTTTTAAAGCATGACCCTTGGCCATTTTGGGACTTTTTGGGGGAAAAAACAAATGCCTGTTAGAAAAAAAATTTTTTTTAGAATAGGACCTGTAGTATTTGCTCCCTTTCAAAGCGCATAAAACCCCAAAAAAATTAAAAAAATGCTTCTCGGGCCACTTTTAAAAAAAATTTGTAAAGGGAAAAAGGGGCCACTTAGAAGCCACATTTTTTTTCCAAAAGGCCCAAAGTTTATTGCTGTACCCTCAAAAGAAAAAATCCCCCAAAAAATTAAAAATTATGATTTCTCAGCCACAAATTTTAAAAATTGTGTTTGGAAAAAAATGCCACTTAGAAGCCACATTTCTGTTCAAAGGGGGGAACCATGATTATAGCGTATTACAGCAACATGCCCTCAAAACCATTGACAAATGCGAAAAACTTTAAAGTAAAGTGAGAAAATGGTTTTAGGGGTGTTGTAAAGAAACCTTCCCTTTTCTTTTACGGGTCCCCCTCACAAAAAAAACCCAGAAAAAATTAACTGTTGGGAAAAGATAAAAAAAAATTGCATTTAAGAAATGATCATTTAAAAAAAAATTTTTTTCAAGAAGGACCATTTCTTTTTGAAGAGGAATGTGAATGAACCGGAAATCTAATCGGAAAACCCTCGGCAATTGGGGCCAAAACCCTCATCAGAGATCCATGCCTAAATTCATCTTGAAATTTAAAAATTGATCCACATTTTTCTGAAAAAAACCCGGGAGGCTTGTCTGTAATGCTCCTGGCTGTTTAAAAGGTCCCCGCTCAGATATGACGTTTGGTTGCGGGGCGGGGACAACACCTTTTATGGCGGGGCAGCTACCTCGGGGCCTTTTTTGGTGCCCTTTTTTGGGGTTTACCCAGAAGTCTTTTGGGGCCCCAAAACAACCCAAAAAAAATGGTGTGAGAAGCAAAATAGTCGAGCATAAATGATCTTAAGCGGGGTTCTGTGTTTTGGGATGTGTCCCCCTGCTTTTGCATGGTTGGTGAGGTGGTAAATAAAGATTGCCAAAGGTCACCCATTGGGCTTTGCCCCCTTTGCCTGCTGCTGCCCCGCACCTACTTGGCACTCTTTGCTGTCAGTCGTGATGTTGTTCCACCGTGACATTTGAAGAATGTGTCAGACGCAACAGATTTTCCCCCAGCTGATAAATCACAAGGTCCCTTTTCCCTGCTTTTTACTTTTATTTGGGGGGTGAAGGAAAGTGCGAGTTTTGTTTTGTACCGGGGATCCAGGAGGGTGGCCCCCCAGTAACTGTTGTTATTTTGATGGCCTTAATGTAGGATCATGTTGGAGGAAATGGAGCATCCCAAACATCATGTGAGGATGGAGCCTTGAATTTTCAAGCCCGGGTCGAGGGGCATAGCAAATTTTCTTCCCCCTTCCTCCCCCGCCTTGTTGCGCCAACCTCTTTCCAAGGGAGGGACTCGGTAACTTGGTGTTAGGGGAAAACCCCCTCCTTCCCCCTTTTCCTCCCACAGCTCAAAAAAAACCCCGACTTCCTGAATGATACCCTGAGAGCTGATACGCTGCCTTGCACTAGCCCTGGACCCCGAACCACTGCCTAGACTGATAAAATTGAGAAACTGTCGGGCCTTGTGGATTCGACGGAGAGAAAGGCTCCGTGTCCGCATCTGTGTCCGTCTCCTCCTCCGTCGCTGGCGGGACCTGTTGTTTCAGAGTGTCCAATGATCGTTTCAGAACTAAGATCACCACAATGCTCATGATGACAAGGGCATCGTCCGCAACTGACCATTTTGGTGGCTTCTTCAAAAAACTGGCAAGGATGGTGCAGAGCTCTTTCACCTGCCTCCACTCTCGGTGGCTCAACACCCCGAGGTCCGCACCGTGCTTGTCAGGCCATGTGTCACTTCGTACTGCGTAATGGCATTGCGCTGCTGCCACAATCGCTGGAGCATGTGGAGGGTGGAATTCCAGCGTGTTGCCACGTCAACAATGAGACGGTTGACGGAGTGCCGAGCTGACGCTGCAACGCAGCCAGGCGGGACGAAGCAGGGTGCTGAACGCGGCGGAAGTGCGAAACTTAGACTTCGAGCCTTCCTCAGCAGGCAGTCCAGACCGGGTAGCTCTTTAGAAATTTCTGGATGACAAGGTTCATGACATGTGCCAGGAAAGGGATGTGCTCCAGCCTATCGATCTTAAGGGCGGCCAGCAGATTTCGCCCGTTAACGCACACCACCTTGCCTGGCACAAGGTTTTGGCACCCAGCCAGCGCTCGGGTCTCGTTGCGGAGAGCCGTCCACAGCTCCTGACTTGTGTGGAGACGGTCTCCAAGACACGGCCTGGTTTCTCTGGGCACGTGATGCCACCAGAGGACCTTGGGGGAAAGAGCCCTGCACCATCCCTGCGGTTTTGAAGAGCGTGCGCCGAGCCTGAGAGCCACCGTACACCCCCAGAGACATCCACCCAGCTCACCCAGTGAGCTGTCAAGAGATATAGCGGCCTTGGCCGTGCTTACTAGTCCATGTGTCGGTGGTCAGATGGACTTTTCCCGGGCCCCAGATGCAGACAACGCCTTGAAATTTTAGATGACACGTGGCTGGCCAGGGCAGGGACGGCTTTTCTGGCAAAGAAATGCACTGCTCGGCATCTGGTTTGGGAGGCAGGCAAAGGGCTCATGACATGGCCGGATGCCATTCTGTGTCCACCAGACGGAAAGGCAACAATTTTCCAAGGCCCCAAAAGCCTGGCGCAATGCCGACATTCAGCGCTTTTGGCTTTGGATGGTTAGTGGGTTAAAGTAGTTTTCTTGTCTTGCTCCCAAACCTGGAAGACAGGAAAGGTGGTGCATAGGAGAATGGCACACTGTACGGCGTGCAGGTTGTCAACTGGCGGAAGGAGAAGGGGTGATGGGTGCTGGATGGTGCTGGTGGTTACTTCGGGCGATGGTGGAGGGAGACTGGAGCGCATAAAGAAGGATAGGAATCCCTGATCATGTGACTCTGAGTGTATATGGGCAGCTGTGGATCGCTAGGTGGTGGCGGGAGGAGGAGAGAGGCGGAGACCGAGAGGGTAGTGTGACAGTGGTTGGAGGCCCGGCGTCGGTCTGCCTTTTTTGGCCAAGTGATTGCCTCCAATTTTCAACTCATGCATTTGCTTGCATGTGACTAGACTGGTTGGTGGTGGTTAACGACCATTGTTTCTTGCCTCTACTCTTATGCTGGTTGACGGCAAAGGCGTTGCTATGAACATCGCTGGTGAATCAGAGGCCTTGCTCAAAGATGGCCCAGGCTTGAGAGGTCTATGGACTTCTAGTGAGCGGCGAATTAGTGATGGAGCCAGCGGACTTTCCGCTGACCGTGCGCTGGCAGAATAATCAGCGGACTACTGCGACGCCATATCCCCTTTTTTGTGAGGCGGGGGGACCCGTACTGTCAACTACCCATCGTCTTCCTCCTCGTCCAGTGATGAACGCTCGCCAAGCTAATTCTGCTGAAAAAGACCACGTTGGATCCGCAATGTCTCGGTCATCTCAACACACGGTGACTTCGTCGTCCTGACTTTCTGCACTTCGGAGCTGAGGGCTTCAAGCAAGAGGAGACTGCAAAGGGTTGACCGTAGTCACACTCAGCCCGGGATGTTTTGACCCGAATTGACCGGCTTCCTTCTCCTCTTGATGGCATCTAGTCAATCTGGGCGTCAGCAGGAGGCAGAGAACAATCATGATCCTCTTTTGGCCTCTTGGTCTTTTAACATGCTTCTGACCCACCGCATTTTGTCATCAAAAGAGGTCTTCAAAAAATGGATTATCCACAGTGGTGGGTACACGAGTTGAACATTGTGGCTCGTTCATGTTGGACGGTTGCTGATGATGCTGATGACGACATTTGTGGACGTGACTGGGAGGACGAGGAAGGTGGTAAGACTGCTGATGCAAGGTGTGCCACTTGTAACGAACCCAAACTGAAAGGTACAGATTGGCGACATGTGCGTTTACTGAGATTCACAGGGCCCTGAACCCAGTCAGATGAAGACAGGCGCCTGAACGGTTCCTGCGAAGCTGACGATCCGCTGGCATGGTGTTGTTCGCCCAGCACTGGAAGAGCACCTTCTCTCTTACCTCTGCCTCACATGTTTCTTCCCCCATCTTTGCTCGTTTACCAGCTCTTGAATTCCGACTCTCAACGCGTATCATGAAATATCAAAAATTTGAGGATGGTATGTGTAAGTGTTTGGAATAAGTGTCTTATTTAGATAAAGACTGGCGCATAATCCTACGGCTATTCTCAAAATGCCCTCAGAAAACCAAAAACAAAATTGCGGATTATCAAGAATTTAACTGCAAAGTAGATTATCAACAAAAGCTTGGACTGACGCAAAGTGTGTGACAAAAAGCCTCTCCTGTCTGAATTGTATCGGATGTATATAAAAGGTATTTTGGGCACTAGTCTGATACACCTGTGGTGAATACTAAGCTGTGTTATTCATGACTATTTAACTACAAAGTAGCTGTTGGGTGTCTACAAGGCTTGGTGACTGCCAAAAGTGAAAAAAACACCGGTGTCTGAAATGTATACGGATAATATAAGGTTTTTTTTCGGCACCTATTCCAATTCACCTCTGGTGAGACCGACTAAATTGCTGTATTCTAAATGTAAACTACAAAGTAGCTCTATGAAAACAAGTTGACTGACCAAAATAGTGAAAAAAAAGACCCGTCTGAAATGTATACGGATAATATAAGGTATTTTTTGGACCTATCAATTACCTGTGGGTGGTGGCTAGTTTAGAATATGCTGTATTCAAATTTAAATGCAAAGTAGATTCATCAACAAGTGGCTGCGGCAACGTGAAAAAAACACGTATTATCTGAAAATGTGTTCGGATAATAAAAAGGTATTCGCTTTGGGCTACCTTTCAATTCACCTGTGGTGACTACAAAGTAATTGCTGTATTACATTGTAAGTGCAAAGGTGCACTCAATGAACAAAAGCTGTAGTGCGCCAAAGGTGAAAAAAACATCGTCTATCTGAAATGTATTGGATAATAAAGGTATTTTTGGACACCTTTCAATTCACCTGTGGTGACTACAAAATTGCTGTATTCAAATTTAACTGCAAAGTAGATCTTTATCAACGAAAAGTGGGCCTGCGCCAAAGACTGAAAGAAAACAACGTATCATGAGATAATCTTGTCATTCGGTTAATAAAAGAGAGATTTGTTGGTTCAGTCTCTTTCTATACAAGCATTCCACCTTGTAGGTGAACTACAAAATTGTGTTACTTGTTATCCATACTTCGTATTGTACATTTTAAGTCGCTCAAAGGTATGCCTCACAATGTAACAAAGCTCTGGTAGTGCGACCAAAGTGAAGAAAACACGTATCTGCCTGAAATGATGATTCGGACTAAACTAAGAACGGGTTCTGTTTTGGCACCTTTCAATTACACGCCTGTGGTTTGAACATACAATATATTTGCTGTATTCAAATTTAGTGCAAGTGTGCCTCCAATGAAAATAATTAAAAGGAATAGTGCGTACTCATAACAGTTGAAAATTAAAGATACACGTAATCTGAATGTTCATTCGTGATATATAATAAGAAGTAATTTTTGGGCGTCAAATTTCCAACCTGTTGCGTGGACTACTAGAAAATTGTCTTGTAATATCGTCAATTCGTAACGTGCTTAAACGAATGATCACTATCTCGTGCAACAAAGCGGCCTGCGCCACAAAGCTGAAAAAAATCACGTATCGATAAATGTATGTCGCATAAGATAAGGTATTTTTGGAGTAACCTTTAAATTTTCCACTGTGCGTCGACTACTAAAATTCGCTGTATTTTTCTCACGTTTAATAACTGCAATGTTATAGCTCTATCTAACATCTCAAGATGTGTGTCTGAAGTGCGCCAAAGTGAAAAGAAACAGTAATCGGGATATATTGTGTATGTGTCGGATAATTAAATAAGGTTATTTTTTCGCGCAACCCTGTTGCTCTCAACTTCAACCTGTGAGTGTATGAATACCTCTCTCAAATGAGATAATGGCTCGTATTCACATTTAAGTGCCAAGCGGCCCTCGAATGAACAAAGCTTGTACTGCGCCAAAGTGAAAAAACAGTATCTGAATGGTGTATTTCGGATAATAAAAGTTGAGTTTTGCACCTAAACAAAGGAGACTGCAGTTAGACTAGAAAGTTGTGTAGCCTACTCTATAGTAGTTCAGGTCTGCCCGCATTGTAATCAGAAATGTATTTCAACTGTAGAAAAAAATGTTAAAAATAATGATAGCTATTGCAGTGCAATGTGTCTACAATTAGTCCTTGGTGAACTGTAACTCCACGTTATTCTTTAAAGAGTTGTCTGGGGTTAGCCCGCGGGGACCCCCCCCATGACTTCCCCCTCAAGAATAAAAAAGCCCCCCCCCCCCCCCCACCCCCCCCCCCCCAGGGGGCAAGTGGGGGGGGGTGAACTTTACAGCAGTAGAGGCTCTTTTAAAAATCTCTACCTAACTACAAAAAATCTTAAATCTCTGATCTAACTAAGTTGTAAGGATCACAGGCTAGACAGTAGAGCTTTCTCTGTGAAGAAATAGAATAATTTCGTGATGCTGTTTGGGCCAAAGGCAGAGCGCCACGTCCTATGCTATGAGACGCTGACAGACAAAATGATCATGAACAAGGAAGGGCTGTTCTATGGAAAACGATGGGGTCATGTGATTTTTCAAGCCAATCGCAACCATACACATTCCAGTCATGGACGTCGCACCACATCTCACCACTGACTCTCATCTGTAAGCTTGATTTGGCTGGCCCGCCAAAATGACAGGAAGTGCTCAGAAAATGGCGCGTGTGTTAGTAGATGATGCACAGATTGTTTAAAACCTAAAATTAACGAGTCGTCAAGGTAAAAAAATCAGATCTCCTATAAAGAAACCTGTGCCGATTTCACTTATTGTCGGAGCATAATAATCGCCTCAACACTAGTGCTGGAAAAAGAGGGTGGCAGATTGTGAGTGAAGGCAAAGCGATTTCAGTGGTATGAACGTATGACATCTTCGAAATATCGTGTCTTGTGGAACATCACAAATGTCAGTTACATTACTGATGGAAGTGGATGAGATCGATGATGAAATCCATTGTGATTGTTGAGGTCCAAGGGATATTTGGAATAGGCAAGGGTTCATTGCTGCAGGCCTATGGCTTGAAAGAGTGAGGCGTCCTAGCTCCTCCGGACACAGGTGGAAGAAAGGTCTCCACAAACTTTGTGATATCTTTAAAGAGCTGGCCACCAGTAAATAATGGGTGAAATGATTTGACAAAATTTTAGCCCGCGGAAATTGCAGACCACCAGTGAGCATGTCCCCTTTTTAGAACACTCTTCCTGTGCACAAGGCGCATATTAAGCTCTTCTCTGGGGGAACAGTTGGAGATCACGAGTTTCAGGAGGAATGGATGTGCCGTGAAGCTGCTTAATAACAAAATCCCTTTCTCCTCACAATCTGTCCTTTAAAATCTCTCCTCTGGCTTTTCTCCCTTTTCCCTCTCTTCCCCCAATTAAATCAAAATCCCCCCTCTCCGCTTCTTACTTCCACTCCTACTTCTCCACTGTATCTGTTCCCCTTTTTTCTCCTGTTTCTCCCTCTTTCCTCTCTCCCCTTCCCTTTTCACCCCCCCCCCAAATCTCTTTATCTTTCTTCGCCCTACTCTCTCCGCCTCCCCCATCTCCTAGTCCCTCTTCCCTTTTCTGCCCTCTATCCTCCTCCGTTCTTCCCGCACCTAATTCCCCTTCTTCTCTTCATTTTCCTCTCATCATATCTGTCTGTTCTACTTTATCTTCTTTTTCTTCCTTTCTTTCCCCCTGCCTTTTCTAATATTCCTCTCTCCTGCCCTGATCACTTTCATTCTCTCCCTTGAATCATTCCCCCCCTGTTATCACTCCATATCTTTCTGCTTCTCTTTCAATCCTGTTTTCTTTTCCCCTTTCCATTTCCCACTCCCCACTTACAAATCCCCCCTCCACCTGGTTCTCGTCCCTTTTCCTAAAATCCCCTCTCCAAATTTCTTCCCTCCTCCTCACGTTTTCTCCCCCTTCCTGATCCTCTGCCTTTCCCTAATTCTTTTCGCCTCCCCTCATAAATATTTTCTCTGTCGCACTTTCCCAAATTTGTTTTCTGTCCCGCTGTCCTCCCCCTTTTCCCTCTCTCCCCCCCCATCCTTTCTTTTATCTCTCCTTTATTAATCGTCATCCTCTATTCCCCTCTCTGACCTTCTCCTTCCCCCCCTCTTCTCTGTCTTCCTCCCCTTAATCTGCTGCACCTTCTTCCTCCCTGATCTGCCTTCAAAATCCTTCTCATAGGGTGACTTTCTCCCCCCTTTCCCTTCTGTCTTCCTCTTTTTCCCAGCTTATATCACTACTTCCTCCCATCCTCTTTTTCCCCCTGCCTCTACCTATCCCCCCCCCTCTGCCTTCATCTTCTCCTCCTCTGCTGCTCCCTGTTTCAATTTATCTCTTTCTCCGTCCCTTCTCCCCCTGCCTCTTAATCTTTTTCTTTCCCTCTGCCCTTTAATCCTGCCAAAATCCCATTTCTTCCGTGTCTTCCTCTTTTCCTCCCCTCCCCCCCTTCTCCATTTGTCCCCGTTCCTCCCCCCATCTCCATTCCCTTCCCTCCCATTCTTCCCCACTGTCGCCCACTCCTAATCTAATCTTTTTTCCTGTTCTCCCAATTTTCTTTCACTATTTCTGCCCTTCCCACTCATCGAGCTGAAATCCTGACGCTTGATCTTACCCTCTGCCGATTCCCCTTCCTTTACAACTGGACTAATAACAGTGGAGAAGAATGCTAAATGATATCTAGATCTTTGGCATTCGCTTCTCTGTAGGTCAGAAGTGGGATCAAGGAATTTGAACCAAGGGAAAAGAAGAGGGGACCAACCTTCTTGTAATGGATTAGACGCTGAGGCTGCCTGGAGGAATTATAGTTCTTATGGTCCTCGTGTAAATATTGACTGGATGACAAGCCCACCAGAGGGTGACCCCACTCTTTGCAATCGGCGTCAGATGTTTTTATGGCCAGTAGTTCCTACGATCCCTGATACGTGTAATTCTGAAAGTGTTGCAGAGGAAGGGTTTTGTAGAACAAAGAATCACGCAATGGTTAGTTTGCTAGTAGGGTTTTCTGCATAGGACTGCTCCAGCTCCACAGTACAGAAGAGAGATACAAATCATCTAGGCTAAGAAGGGTTTTCAAAGTGGTTGTCAGGTTGAGACAAGACAGGTTGCAGAGGCTCAGAAATATAGCGGTTCAGCTGGAGATTGGTTCTTTTATCGTGCTAACAGTGGCCCACAGTTTGGGAGTTACGCTGCCTGGTTGTAGCACATCCACAATCTCCAGTGCTGAACCGCAGCCTTCGGCTCGAAATGTAAGATGAATTGGCAGGTAAATAATTGGTGTGAGAAAACAAGAGAGGCGGTTTGGTCCTCGAGATACCTCTGCGACAATGTTGAGGCCACTTGCAAGACAGCTGACAAGTGTAGCAAGGTCTCCATTTGGCACTCCTCTCTCAGGAGATGAATGAAAAGGTAGGATGCTCTGCTGGAAGATGCACAATTACTTTTTAGACATTCTTAGTAACTGGTCATATTGAGTACGAAGGGGAGGATTTCTGGGAATGGCAAAAAGATCAAGATGTCGTCTGAAATACACAATCAACACACAAAATAGAATTACAGGAGGTCTCTGTCAAAATTTCGTTCTTCACAAATGCCATTTCACGTAACAGTGTACTCAATATGCCACTTCCAGGAATTGAAGGCCTATATATTATCACTAGAGAACCTATGCAGATCTAAATAAGATTGTAAGCACTACACAGATCCAAATTTTGAGAGATTCTTGGCTCTCATAAGTAAGATGGTCAAAGAGTTTGATTATTAGTGGCAATGGACCACCGTTTCTTCTCGGTTTTTTGTTGACTCGATAGTCTATGTGAGGGCATAGTGTGATACTGTCTTTACTATCTCCACATAGAAAATGCCAAAGAAGAAGAATTACAGATAGAATCCCTTCTGGAGATTCTTTTAAATATAGGCGGGACATGGCCCTGAATCTCTGGCACAGATAATGGATAGACCCTTCTCCAAAGTGGAGAAAGTACCTGGCAACGGGTTTCTATAGGGCAATCAAATGAACGATGAGGGGGGGAGGATTTCAGTCTGCTTCTCAGAGAAGACATCAGCAAAATCCTGGTACAGAGCCAAGCAGATCTGGCAAAGGACTTGAGAGGAATCAGTGGAGAAGTAGGGCAAAATGGGCTGGGTCCCAACAAGACAGCAAGACTGTCAGTCTTGTCCCCAACATGTGACTTCCCCTGTCTTCCATTTGAGGGGAAGGGTTATGGCGCTGTCGCCATGGAAGTCCCAGGTGAATTATGAGGAAGAACGATATAGCACATAGATGCAATCTTCTCCCATTTGTAACTCCTCCACTTCAGGTAAAATATACAGCCATGAGTAAGGGAGGTGGCTACGCCCGAAACACGTCGGCTCATTTAGCTCATGCAGCCTATGTGAGTTTTGCTGCCATTGATATTTTCTCCCCTAGGGATGCCGAGTGATTTTTTTCAAGTTTTTAATGGATGGTAAATAAAGTTCATTTTTTTTTATATATTTTTTTTTAATATTTTTTAAACATCTGGTCAAAACTCCCTCAGCGGTCTGGAAGCTGGTTCAACTTCTTTTTTGGATCCTCCACTTGAAGAGTACCGCTGCCCGTGCTTTCGGACACTGCTGCTTGTTAGAAATATGTATGCATCGCTATTTTGTGATAACCATAATTTTTTTTATTTTTCCATACACAGGCTGTGTAAAGGCTTTATTTTGTGGGATGAAGTAATTTTACGGGTTACTGGCATTTATACGATTTCCCTTGATTGTGAGTTATTCCATTTTATAGGTCGGACAGGAGTTTTGCATTGCCAGGCTGTTAGGAGTACTCTTAAAAACTTCTTAAAACTACTAATCTTAACTTTGCGTTTACGGTTAGGGTTGATTTTTTTTTTTGGTGATCAGTGATAGGATGGGTTTTGGGGTTGAACCAGTTTTGAACTAAACAAACCCTCATTTGTGTCACGCTAGAAATTCCACTGGCCTTACTGTAACAAAAATATTTGATTGAGCCAGGATCCTTATAAGGGTTGAAAAAGTAGGTTATTGGTGGGATGCCGTGGATGTTTACATTTTTACATAGTTACATAGTATAGTTGAAAAAGAATATGTCCATCAAGTTCAACCAAGAGTGGGGAAATGTGGGTGAAGGGATTGGGATAAGGAGTTTAAATCTAGTTTCCTCTACTGATGAACGCTTTGGAATCCCATAAGGCAAGGACCAATCTGCTCTAGGAAGATTTAATTTCTGATCCCAGTGTTTTCCATCAGACTGGATCTAGAATTGTATATGGCTACTTTGGTATTAATATTCTTTAGTTTCAGGTAAAATATCTAAGCTTTTGCTTGAAAAATCTCAAAATGTTATTGCAGTGACCAGCTCCTCAGGGGCTATTCCACAGATTTACAGTTCGCATGGTAAAGATGGGTTTTCTCCTTGGAGATTGAATCCTTTTTTCTTAGACAAAGGGAAAAGTCCTTTGTCTTTTGAGAGGGCTTTAATGAAATAGCTTTTTCCCCCTACTTTTTGTAGGGGCCATTTATAAAACTTATGTAAATTAGTCATTTCCCCTCGGAGCTGTCTTTTCTCAAGACTAAATAAGTTTAAATTCTTTTAACTTTCCTCATAACTAAGATGCTCCATTCCCTTATAAGTTTGGTTGCTTGTTGTCACGTTTACTAATGCAGATGGTTAGAAATAGTGGATCCTCTGATTTGATCCTGCGGTGGTAGCCAAAGTGCGGGACAGGACAACGGCAGTGGTTTGTGGTGACAGGTCACAGCAACGTATAGCCGTAGACTGGTAGCAGAGGCCCAGGTAAGTAGCGGGGGTTGGTACAGTAGCAGATATCAAAAAGATAGTAAAAGATGAATGCCATGTGGAACTCAGGGAACAGATGCTCTGGACAGCACAGGGTAAGTGCAAAGGACACTGGTAACACTAGGGTTAATTCAGTAGGTCACGCTCTAAGGGTGGGGCACCCAAAGAACTGGACAGGAGTAAAGGCAAGAAGTTCTTTAAATAGCCCGAGGTCACAGAACAGGTTTATTGGGAACTGTCCCATTAACCCTTAATGACCTTGGGCGTATCAGTAGTCCCAGGGGCCCCTAAGGGGCATTGCAGGGGGATCGCTCCGCGACCCCCCGCACAGCCGCCGGGTGTTAGCGGCAAATCGCCGCCCAACACCCGGCAGTAACAGCGCCCGGGGGGTGGCTCCGCCCGCTGGCGCTGTTTTACCATTAGGCGCGCAGCTACGATCACCGGGCATTGTGGTGGGGAGCTTGGGAAAGGGTCCCGTCACTTACCTGGCCGGTTTGCCCCATTCCGTCTGCAGACAGGAAGGGGGAAAACCGCCATCTGTGTACAACTAATGCATTGCCTATGCAATGCATTAGGTTGTATTAACAATCGCGCCACCTAGTGGTCAAGTAAAACAGGTGGCCTCAATGTTAAGTAAAAAAAAAAATATTAAAGTTTTAAGTACAGAAAAAAAAAAGTATTAAAAGTTCAAATCACCCCCTTTCCCCCTTTTACAAAAAAAAAAATCATTAAAATAATAAAAAGTTACACATATTTGGTATCGCCGCATCCGAAAAAGTCGATCTATAAATAAAATAACATTTATTTATCCCGTTACGCTGAACACCGTTAGAAGAAAAAAAAATTCCAAACGCCAAATTTCGTTTTTTGGTCATTTTCATCACTCAAAAATGGAATAAACATGATCAAAAAAGTCGCATGTATTCCAAAACTGCTAGCGATAAAAAGTACACTTCAGCCCGCAAAAAAATTGCCCCCTCACTGACATCTAGGTGTTAGTACAAAAAAAAGTTTTTGGTGCAAAATGGCGCC
>JAODAL010061274.1:0-20422 GCA_025379985.1 Phyllomedusa bahiana | reverse complement strand
TGGGTTTGGGGGTCATAAAGCATAGAAAAATCCAGGGGAGCCCGAATTATTTTTTTTAATACCCCCCCCAAAAAAAACAAAAAACCTGAAAATTAATTTCTGATCAAATGGTAACAATCCTCTCTTTTCTGGATATGGTAATCCTCCCCCATGAAGGTCACAAGACGACTGCTGATCCTATCGTCAGTGTAATAGAACGGGTTTTAAAAAAGTGTACACTCTCAATGTACGCTCCCCTTATTAGGTAGATTTTAGGCCCCAAAGGTAGGTATCTGGGTCCCCAAATAAGTAGATATTACTTATATACCACCATAAAAACATTATGCCCCTATAAATAGTCATATAGGACCCTTAGGGGGTATAGTCGCCCTGAAATAGAATAGCCCCCCATGGGTAGGTAGAAGCAAAAAAGCATTATATAGTGCAAATTTTGCAATTTTTCCCAACCTACAAAGAATGGAAGGCTGAAATTTTTTATAAAGGGTACAATTCAACTGTGGAACAGAATCTAAAAAAAAAAAAAAAAAAATCACATTGTTTGATATAAAAAATTAATTTTTATTTTATTGCATAAAAATTTATTTGATTTATAGAAAAACTGAACTTAAATTTTGGGACAGAAACCTTTTTTGCAATTACAAGGGCAAAATTTCCTGTATTTCTACCCAATTTCACACACTGCAGCGGGGGTTTTTCCCACTCTTCCATACAGATCTTCTCCAAAATCTTTCAGGTTTTCGGGGCCTTTGCTAGGCAAATTGATTTCAGCTCCCCCCAAAAATTTTTCCCGGACCCCTTTACAGAGCTATTTTTAGTTCCTGGGGTGTGGTTTTGGGGGATTGTCCATTGGAAATCCACCCACAACCCATCTTCAATGCTCTTACTGAGGGAGGAAGGTTATTGGCCAAAATTTTGCAATACATGGCCCCCTCCATCGTCCCTTCAATACTGTGCACTCACCTGTCCCTTTTCTAAAAGACCCCCAAAAAATATGTTTCTTTTCCCCCAGTTTTTTCGGTTGGGCGGTGTTTTTGGGGGTTTTACCATTCTTCTTCCTCTAAAAACGGTAAATGGATTTTATACCAAAAAATTCTATTTTAAATTACTGCCCCCGCCTTTTCCATGCCTCCTCTGGATCACCCAGATGGTCATTGGTGAACTTCAAATGAGCCTGGACATGTGTTTGCGTGAGAAGGGGTACCTTGCGTGCCCTGCAGGATTTTAATCCATGTCGATTTAGTGTGTTACTAACAGTAATGTAACGATTTCCAATCGGGATGGCTGGAAAACGCCTGGGTATGCGGAGCCTGGGCCCACGCGGCGCAGAGGGGTAAATGCAGGCGGGGGGCAGCTAAAAAGTGCGGTAAGGATAGCCGGTTTCTGGAAGGGAAAAAAAGGGCCCGCAGGTGAAAGCCGTTAAACTATGCACACCCCCGGTGTAGTGGTGAACGAATGCACAGTAAAGTTGGTACAGATGGTATGGCAACAGGTAACAGCAGGGGGTTGGCAGAGGGGTGCAGTGGCGTAACAGCAGCAGCAGATAAACTACAGGTAAAATAATAAGTCAGCAGCAAATACAGAAAAAGGGTCAAGCTCTATGAGGATGCCCACACAACAACTGCCCCAGGCAGAGGAAAGAAGTTCCATAAGTAAACCTGGGGTCAGAGGTCACGGGGCAGGAACACGTCTCTTTAAAGGGGAGTGCAGTGCCACACGCGCGCCTTGGGATGTGCACACGGGAAAACCCCGGGGAGCTGGAGGAAGTAAAGGGGGGTATTCAGCCCTCCCAGCAAAGGGCTACGGACTGGCAGAAGCGGGACAGGTGCGTGCAAAAGCCAGGGACACCAGGGGATGCCGCGAAGGGGGCCGGGAGACAGGAAACGCGGGCACGCTGGGTCCATAAGGGGCCGCGCGTGAACCGTGACAAAAAATTTTTTTGGGGACTGTGGTTCCAGCCACCAGTATTACCGGTCCTCCGTGTATTTCTGGGCGTTTTCCTGACTTTTTTCAGAATCCCTCCTTACCCCACGAGGCGAATCTTTCATTGAGCCCCAATGAGGAATTTTGACAGTCACTTGTGTTCTTCCATATTCTAAAAAATTGGCAAACATTTGTTGCCTTTCACCAATTTTTGCCTATTGTCCTGAGCCCATCCCGCCTTGTGTAGGTCACAATTTTTCACTGCGTCATTAGACAGGGGGAAAGGTTGGATGGATAAATAGTGTGGGCAGGTGTCTTTTATAGTAGGATTCAAACGGGTGTTTTAAATACAAAATCATTGCAGAGTAATAGCGGTTTTTAAAAAAAAAACAAAGGTCCATGAGAGCCGAATTCTTACTGGTTTGGTAGGTGTCGAATACTATTTCATTTTTTAAATGAAAACAAATTTTTAAAAACAAAAATGAGATTTTCGGTTTTTTTTCAGATTCTGTTTCATGTGATCCCCTACGTAAAAATTACAGTCTTCTCCATTTTTTTGTAAGTGGGAAAATTTGAAAAATACAGTGAACAAATACTTATTTTCACATGTAGCCCCCCGTGGATATTCCCCCTTGGGGTGGGTTATATGCCCTCTGAAATTTTTTTTAACCCCCTTGTAAGTAGAAAAATATATAGCCCCCTATAGGAGATTTTTGGCCCCCTGTGGGTATTATGTAGTAAAACCAGAGCGCAAATTCCTGGGGCTGGGTTTTGGAGGGCCCCCTGCCCCACAATGGTTTTGTATATTTAAAAAGCCCATGCAATTTAAACTATAAAATGTTTTTTTGAAATTTATCTGGAAAGACAAAAGAATGGGTTACGGGGCCTTAGAAACACTACAACATTTAGCCGCAGTGAAACCTCCCGGGTTTTACAGGGAACTGTAGGCAGTGTGGCCCTTTTTCCCATTTTATTCAAAAATGTTTAGAAAGTGGGTGGACGACTCGAGACTAAAAAAAAAAAACCTTCTGAACCCGGGGGTAAAAGGGGGGGGGTTGAGCTGTGTCTCAGATTTGTGCAGGGCACCTGCTGCTTGCGTTCTGGAGCAGGGCCCTGATTTTTTTCCAGAAAAGCCTGGTCGAAAATTAAAAGGGGGAAAAAAGGAAAAAAAAAGGAAAAGGGAAAGGGAGGGCCCATAAAGGGAGAGAGATCTGAAGGAGTATCAACAAAAAATACAAGGTCCCTTCTTTACTGTAAAGGGGAATCCAAGGTTTCAAAAAACCCCTAAGTAAAAGGACTTGAGTGTTTTGGGTAGCAGAGAAAAACTGACGCCTTTTGGACCCACGGGGAACCCCTGATTCTTGGGAAAAGGATTTATCCTTGGCCCCGGTTCCATGGGGGAAACCAAAAAAGTTTTGGTTAAAGGGCCTGGGCCATATTATCCTCAAGGCAGAAAGCTCCCTTTTCAAAACAGAGGGGGAAAAGGACCAGCCCCACATTAAAGGGAAACCCACGGGGTCAAAATCCCCACCAGCGCCCCAAACACGTGTGACAGCCCCAGGGCCCGGGGCGGGACCGCCTCCACAAAACCCCCCCTCCTTCCTCCCAAAAAAGGGCACAGTAACCCTTTAAAAGGGCCAAAACCATTTTTAAAACTGTATAAAACGGGAAACTGTTCATGGCCTTTGAGTTCTTCATAAAATTTTTTTGTTAACGGGCCCCCCTCCTTGTCCCCCTGTTTTTTGGCCCCACTGCACCACACCGTCAAAAGGGGCCATATTCCCAAACCAGCAGTTTTTGGGGGGTTTGGCCCCGTGGGGGGACTACAGGTCCACCCCACCGACCCCCTTTACACCCCCAGTGCAACCCCCCCCTTTAAACCCTTTACAACCCCCCCAAAGAGGGGATAAAACACGGGGAAAGCGCCAAGAGAAAACCTGTTTGTGGAACCCCTCGTCGCCCACTTTTTGCCCGGGTAAAGAGTTTTAAAAACCCACCCTTTGGCAGGTACACCCACACCCCCCACTCGCAGTTTCTCAGTGTTTTCCCCTCATTCCAAGCTAAGCGTAAAACGGGAAAGGGGCCCAAGAAAACTATAACCCCCCCTTCCCCCTCACCAACTCCCCACTCTCTCCTTCCCCCCCCGGGCCGCTGAAATTGGGGTTTTTTCGTGGCGTCATGAAACAAGATAGGCTGTGTCCCTTTGTAAAAAAAGTACCGACACTTCGTTTGGGGAGCAGCCCCCCTCCGGGTGTGTCCCTAATCGAAAAAAAGGGGGGGAAACCCCTGCTCTCTATAGACTGTGATTTATTTAAAAATTTTGCCTGAAAGGCTACTATTGGGATGTTCTCGCCCCGTGAGGAACTTTTTTCCCAAAGTTAAAGGGGGAAAAAAAAACCGTAAATTTTTTTGCTGCCTTTCACCTCTCCCAACATCCGTACTAAAACCCCGAAGTGACAGTTCCGCCCCTGTTTGGGGAGTCCCCCCCCAACGCTCCGTAAAAAGGGAAGCCTCCATCTTAGGTCCGGGACAAAAATCGCGCCCAAATGAGTTTCTCCCCTTTTCCTTTTAAAGCTGTGTCAGTGATCTTTTGTTCTGTGTGTGGGGGAGGGGGGGCCCTTTTGTAATACTTTCCCAATGTGTGCGTAAATTTTTAAAGAGACATTTATTTGTTAGCTGCAGAAACGGGAAAAGTGGGGGCCAATGTCAATTCTTAAAGTGACAGCGATTTCCCTTGAGCCCCGGGCCCAAACTCCCAACTGAAAGGCCCAATCCCTTTCTCACTCAAACCCTACTTACATGGGTGCCCGGGCTCCCCCGGGTACCCCGGGGAAAACCCTAAATACTCTTAAGGCTTCAGAAAAAACAGATGATGGCCCTTTTCGGGATGTACCCTTTATCCAAGAACAGCAAGTAAAAATTTGTTGAGGGGAAAATTTTTAGAGGGGGCCTCCCTTTTTAAGAGTTCAATCATGGTCCCCTAGAGGGAGGAAAAAGCAAAGGACAAATTTCGCTAAATTCCCGGGTCCGAGTTTGGAAGCGCGTTCATTGTCGGAGTTACAGATGGGGTTTTCTTTGAAAAGGCCCGACAAAACCCTGGAAATAAATCGGGGGACTACTTTTTTCCCCCCAAGAAGCCAGGGGAAACCCATTACCCAAAGCGGAACCCCTGGGGGGGCTCATGCAGCCGAACCTTTTTTGGGAGCGTTTCATAGAGGGAGCCTCCCTCGAAAACCCCCAAGGTCAACTGAGTAATGCTTGAGAGAAAACACCCCACCCCCCCCTTTTCCAAGAATTCAAAAGGGAGGGGCTTTTGAGTTTTAGAAAAGAGGACGCGTCCGGGGGGCCCCAACCGTCGGGGCAGCCCCAGCTCTGCCATAAGGGCCCCTGCCATTCCTGTCTCTTTGTTTCCCTTTAAACGGTGCTCCACCGGGTGATCCAGGTTTGCAAAAACTCCTGCATAAAATTTGTGTTTCCCGTTTGCAAAGCAACGGTTCCCTTTGGGAAAAAAAAACCCTTTTTGAGACTCTCTGCAGACGTCTAGATGCCCCTCGCTCCCGGGCCTCAGCATTTCCAATTTTCCCAGAGAACCCTTTGCCAGGGTTTTTCCCGCTGCACCACCCCGTCTCCCCAAGGGGGAAACCTGCAAAGGCCCCGCACCAGATAAGGCAAGTCGTCCAAAACCCTTTCTTGTCGTTATTGCCAAAGAAATGGTTTTTTTTCTGCTGAAAAATTTTGCTTCCATTTTTAAACTACATGCCCCCGGGGGCGAGGACCACCCCCTGGGGAACCACCAGATCGGGGGTCCTTCTGGGAAAAACGCTTTGGGGTCCCTGGGTACATCTGGGTCCGGGGGGAAAAATAACTTTTTCTACCTTAAGGATTTCCCCTTTGGGGCCCCTTAAAGGGACACTGGGGTCTCACGTGACTCCCTTTTTCAAAAAAATTTGTTTTAGGGAACAGAAACGGGAAACTTTTTTGTAAATTTTTTTCCCACCCCCTGACCCGGGCTTAATGTTTTTTGGGGCAGACGGGTCAAAACCCCCATCAAGGCTACGGGGAGCCTATTTTTTCGGGTTAATAATCAATTTGCCCAGGAAAGGTGTTATTGGTAACCTTCAGTAGAGGATATGATTTTCCACCTGTTTGTTTTAGGGATGAATGTTATAAAGGGAATTTTTTTTGGTGAGATTCTGGGAGTTGTTGCATGCGTCTCTATCCACAGCTTCGCCACCCCCCCAAAAAGGGGTTTCATTGCGCCATAAAAACATCAGGGCTCAAAAAGAATTCAGCAGTGGATCGGGGAAAAAATCTGCAAAGTACTTTATATGCGTTTCCCAAACCCTGAAACTTTAAAACCCTTTAATGCAAAAGATGTACTTTGGGGGTCGAGCACCCCTTTTGGCATTGGGGGAGAGGCCCAAATAAAGGGTTTCTCTTGGAACCCATTGCCCTTTTTAAAAAGGAGCAAGCACTATAAAGGGGGCCCAGGAGCCTAGTCACGTCTCTAAAGGGGCGGGTGCCAGTTCGTTTAGTTAATTTTTGGGGGCCCATCCAGCCATTTCCCCCAAAATTTTCAAACCGCTTTGGCAAACCCTATCACGGGCACCTTCAAAGACATGCCATTGGAAAAGGCAGTTCCCTGCTGCCAAACTGCTGGGATTTTGTGGATCCCGGCTGTCCCAAGAAAACCCCGGGGCCCCCTGGGGGACTCAACTGGTTTTTGGGAGTCCCTGCAAAGCCAGCTCCCACATTAAAAAGGGGTATGAAAACCCCATCCCCAAGTATAAAAAAACCTTCAGCCAACCCCGCTGGATTTTTTGGAAAAAACCATTTTGCTCCCTACATACCATTCAGACTGGAGATCACCCCCCGATCAGGGACAAAAAAGGGGGAACCTTTTACCCCCCTAAAAGGAACCATTCCAGTCAAAAAAGCTTTTGCAGGACATAAAAATTAATTTGAAAGCCCCGAGATACCCAAAGGACCCCTTGGGGCCCGGCACCTCCGTTTTAAATGGGGAAGAAGGAGGGGAACAATCCTTTCTGTGTTTTTTAACCCAAACTAAACACGTGCCCCCAAAGACCCTTTAACCCCCCTACCCCGAAATCAAGGAGCCCCCTCACTGCTTTGGGAAAAGCGGGTTTACTTCTTCCCCGGGACCTTACCAGGGGTTTAAAAAATGGCGGGAAACCAGTGGAAAAAAAGAGGTTCAGGAGAAGACTGTTTTTTTAACCGCACCAAGGGGTTTGTTCAAAATTTACCAGAAATGCCTTTTTGGGTTATGTAACCCCCAGCTCCCTTTTCCAAAGGTGAGGGGCGCGTTTTCTGGGGAATAAGAAACTTCGAAAAGTTTTTACTCCCTTTTTTGGATGATGTTTTGCTATTCCAAGATTTACAGGAACATCTCCCCACATCGGGCAAGGTCTTCCAAGCCCTGATTCAGCACACCCCTGAAATAAAGCCACAAAGTGCCCCCCCCTCAAACCCAGGTAAAATTTCCCCTGGGCCACTTTTGTGACGTGGAAGGGTGAAGCTGCCCGGGAAAAAAAATCTCGGAAATTTAAAGGCGGGCCTACCCCAAAACCACAGTTAGGAAGGGGAGGATTTTTTCTTTTGGGATTCGCGGGGTTTCCCTACAGGTGTTTAATTCCCTCAGTTTGCTGTTTAAAACAAAAACCTCTGCAAAAAAATTGCAAAAGGGGACATCCCCCTTAGTTTCGTAAAAGAAGAAAACCCCTTTTTTCACTGGACTGACCCCCGGGAACAGCCTTCCAAAACCCTCAAGAGACTGTTAAACCCGGGCCCCCTTACCCGGGGTTATCCGGGGATAAAAAATTTACCTTTTTCCGGTTGTACACTGATCCCAGTTACCTAGGCCTCGGGAACCCAGTTTTGTGCTCAGGTACAAATGGTAAGAAAGAGTCATCGCCTACGCAAGTAGAGGTCTGAAAAGGGTGCCGAGAAGATTGACCAAATTCCCATTTCTTTTAAACTGGGTTTTTTGCACTCTAGGGCGTGAAAGGAAAATTTCCAAGGAATTACTTAGCTGTGACCCCCTTTCACCGTGTTCACTGACATTAATCCGTAGCAAAATCTAAACCCGGGCAAAACTTGGACATTGGAAAAAAGAGGGGCATCAAGACTTGCAAATTTTTAAATTTTACTGTAAAATATCGCTAAGGCAAGGCCCAACATAAAAGTTTAGGGACTTTTTCCGCCTCCCAAAACGGAGAAAAAAACCACCCAGCTCAGTGGAAGATTTTGGGGAGGAATTTAAAATCCTGTTTTTCTACACCCGTTTTGCCCCCCAAAATACAACTACAGTCTTAAGGAACCGGGGATGGGGGAAGCCAGATAAACCCTCCACCCAAAACCAGCATCCTGAAAAAGGCACCCCGGGAAAGGGCCCCTCCAAGAGGGGGAAGTAAGTGTTGGGAAGTTTCCCGGATTCCCTGAAAAAAGGGGGGGGGATCCACCGGGTTTAAACATCAAGACTTCCTGACCCGGGGAGCTGCAAAGTCTGGGGAAGACAAAAAAAATTTTGCCTTTTTTTTATCCCCCGAGGTTAAAACAGGGGAAAATCCCTCTTGACCAAAACAGGGGGCGAGCGATTTTCATCAGTTGTGATCCCTCGTGGGGGAATCCCCCCATCATACTTAAAGGCGTACCACAAAAAATTTTGGACATTTGGGGGTACAGAAGACCGAAGCCCCCCAAATTCGTAGGAGGTTTTTACTGGTTTGGGCATGCGCCGGGAAATTGAGAAATGGGTAGGAATGCCCTTCCGCAAAAAGACCAAAGGAGAAAGACTGATCAAAGAGCCCCGGGGCATCCTATCAAACTCAGCGTCCTCTTAAAATTGTTCCCATGGACCATGTAAAGTTGGAGTCAAGTGGGTTTCTGGTTTAACTACATTTTAACCCTTTTCCCCATAGGGCTGTCCTGACACATAAAAAGGGAAATCGGGGGCTCCCTTTTGGGAGTCCATTGATCCTCAAAAATGTAAACCAGCAAAACGCAAAAAGGGTTAAGAACAAACCGCTTACCATCCACAGGGTAACGGTTTTGTGAGAAGATCAACCAATCCCCATCAGCATGTTGAGAACCCGCCTCGATCTCTCAAAAAGCCCGATTGGCCCAAAATCACTTTCCTGAATTGGTGTACACCCCACAAAAAAAACTGGGCCATTGTTTTTATGGGTATACTTTAAAACTTCCTAATTTTTTGGACGTCCAGGACAGTTTTCCATAACTTTTGGCCCCTTTGGAAATACAATACCCGATTCATCAACCCTTTTAAACCAGAAATCACCCGGGGAAAAGGGCCACCAAAAAAACGTCTGGAAGAAACTAAGGGGGATTTTTTGCCATTAAGATGGAAAAGCTAGACGGGAAGCAAGAGGCAGATTCAACCTTCATGCTCCCATTGGAGCCCCTTTCAAATAGGGGATAGAGTTTGGCAAAAAACTCCTCATCGAACAAGGGAAAACCCAGTCCCCAAAAAGGGGAAACGAACCCTACACCCAAATTTTGGGGTACCAACCCCGACGGTGAGGTCTACAAGATTGCGAAGGGGAAAAGAGAGAACCCCAAAAACCCCTTGCACTGCCCAAAAGGTTGAAACTTTTCCTAAAGGGAAAATTTCCCCCCAGAGTTCAAAAAATATGGGAAACCAAATCTACACCCGAAGAAAGTTTAAGGGGCCAAACTGTTTTTCCCGAAACCCAACCCCATTTTTTGACCCCTTGTAATTTTTCGGGACCCAAATTTTTTACTGTCCCCCCTTCCCAAAAGTTCCTTTCCAGGAACCGGGTGCTCAAAAGAAAGAACAAATTTCTTTTTCTGTAGTATGGAGCAAACCCCCCCCCATTAAACGAGATCAGAAAAAAAAACTAAAGGGTACCTCCAAACAGATACAGATTCCCCAATTCCCGATTAAGCAGAACCCCAAAACGTTTTTTAGGCCTTGTTGGGAATAAATTTTTTATTTGTCTTATCATGTAAAAATTGTTTTTATGAGAAAATGTTTTTAGTTTTTGTAATTTTTCAAGCCCCTTTTGTGGGCCCGACCCTTTGAGGGAAAAGTAACTTTTAAATAGGTTACTGGGTTTAGCCCCCCCCCAAACTCCCCCGGTTTAGGAAAAAAATTTAAAATCCTGCCTTTACTTCCACCCCCCAGGTGTTTCAAACCCCCAACCCAGGGACTCTAACGGACACTACCAAGGCAGGTTTCACAAACGGTTTTGTTTTTTTCTACAAGGGGACCTTTCCCAAAATTTTTCAGAAAGGAAACTATGGACTTGTGATTTCTGACTGTTGGGCCCGAAAAACCCCCATAAACTTAACCCCTTTCACCCGGTTTAAAGCGCCATGCCTTTTCTAAAGGTTTTACAGAAGCCACTCCAATATGGGCGGGTACGCTTTAAAGGCCCTTTTAGAGTTTTTCCTTTGGGGAGGGGCCCCCTAAAACTACCAAGTTGTTTATATGTATTTTCACTTTTATTTGCTAAGCCTAACCAAAAAAATTCACCTTTTTTATATTTTGGGGGTCTGCCTTTTATAAAATTTCTTGTTTCCGTTTCCATCCCCCCCCCCCAGCCCCCCCGCCCCAGGAAAGGCTTTTTTCAGAGGGGAAAAATGTAAATACAAGCGCAATTCCGTGGCTAGGCTTTGGATGGAAACCCTTTCCCCAAAATGGTTTTTTGTAAAATTGGGATGTCCCTGCAATTTTTCTAATAAAGTTTATTGTATTTTCTGGCAGACCAGAGATAAAAGGGGGTTACGAGCCCCTTTGAAAAAAACTACAACACTTTTCGCCGGGAAGTGACCCCCCTACCCGGTTTTTTCAGGGGAAAAATTTGGCCCCATTTAACCCCTTTCATTTTATTCTAAGAAAATGCCCAAAAAAAAGTTTTTGGAAACAAAAAACTGGGGAAAAAAAAAAAAACCTAAAACTGTAACATGGGGGGAAAGGGAGGGGGTTGAGCCCCCTTTTTGGGGGTCCCCGAAAATTGGGGCAAAAGGGCCCCCCTGGATTTTGGGTGTTCTTAACCCCGGAAGGATAAATTTCCCGAGAAGCCTTGGGTGATATTTAAAAAGGGGAAAAAGGGGGGAAAAGGTGAAGGAAGGGGAGGGGGAAGGGGGGAGAGGGGGGATCTGGGGGAGCATCTACCGAAAATCAATTTCTTCATTACTGTCATGGGAATTTCCCAAGGACAGGGGCCCCAAATAAAAGGAACCCTTTATGTATTGGGGGCAGAGTAACTGAGGCCTCTGTACCATCTTTACTGCAGATTTAGGGGGAGGATTTTACTTGGCCCCCCGGGTTACCTCCCAGGAAACCCCAAAGGGTTTTGGCTTAAGGCCCCCTCTAGTAAACCTTTAAAGGAAAAAAAGCTCCCCATCAGACAGGGGGGAAAGGGGCTCATGCTCCATTGGGGGGAAAAAAAGGGTCCAGGGGCCCTAGTTCCCAACCCCCGATCCCAAAACGTAGTGACAGACCCGGGGTTTAGGCCAGGGCCGTTCTCCACAAAGCACCTCCTCAAAAACCGGCACGTAAAAACCCTTTAAGGGGTACCGCTTTTAAAAAAACTGTTTTGTGTTTAGGAATCCCGGGCCCTTTCTTGGGGAAATTGTTCACTTGTTTCCCTTAAAGTTTGCCCTCAATTCCCAAAATGGGGGATGGTTTTCTCCCGCTGGGTTTCCATCTTGTTTCCGTTGCCCCATAAATAAAACCCCCAAGCCTGAACTCCCCTTTGGGTTGAGTAATTTTGTTTTAAACCCCCTTTCTGTGCCGTTTCCTCTAGCCTGGGAAATTGCATTTTTATTGTTTGTTCCCCACCTTTGCGGTTTACCCTGCAAACTCTGTTTCCAAAGATAAATCAAGGGTTGGGTTTCTCCTGCCCTTGCCGGGACCCAGTCTACACCCTCTGGCCTTTCCTGTTCCAGTCTCACTGCCTTCGCTGTCCCCAAGCCTTTCCCAAGCCATTGGTTTCCCCCGCTGAAATCCACAAGAAACGTGCCCAGGTTTTACTAAAAGCCAAAAAAAATGGATTTCCCGGGGGGCTGGAATTTCCGGGAAAGCTCGTTTTCAAACAGTTTAAAAACTGCAAAGGGGCAAACCCTTGCGCACGGGGGAGGGCAAGCATTGAAAACAAATGGGGCGCTTATGAAGGCCAACGGGCCCAAATAAATCCAAGTTAGGGAAAAAAGCGATCCAGGATCTCCCGCGAAACTGGGGCACGCATTATCCAACGGATACCCCACCTGGAGAGCCCAAGCCTCTGGACCCCCCCACTTCGGGGGCCTTTTCATGACCCCCAATTTTTGGGCCACCCTTCAGATTTGGCGGAGATCGCGAAAAATTTCCCCCGGGGTTTTCCCCCAATCAAAGAAGGCTATATTCAAAGAAAAACCCCTGCGAAATTTTCCCAAAAAGCCCAGATCGAAAGGTCCGGGTTATTTTTTCCCTGCTGACGCACAAAGCCATTGCCCGGGGTTTCCCCCCTTTTAAAATTGAAACTCAAAAACGCCCGGCAACCTGGAGGGTTCATAAACCAACCCATGAGTCAAAAAGGTTTAAAGGGATCCCAATCCGCGGGTGCTATTTGGCGAAGCTGCAATACTATCCTTGCCCAGGGAAAAGGGCCCCGTTGCCGATATGCCATGGAGTTCAAGAGGGGGCATTTCGAACAAACTGGAATAAACGCACGAAAAAATTTGTCTTTTTTTGGGAAAGGGGATACGAAAGCCAGAAAAAAAGATAAACCCTTGCCCGTGCAGAGGCCCCTTCTTTTTTGGGAAATGTTTTTCATTAATCATTTTGAAAGGAATGGGAAAACCCACTGTCTGAAGACACAGGAGGGGGTGGGTACTCTAAATTTTGTTTACTAACCCAGTCCCTGCCGTCCCTGCCAGTTTTCCAAAGGGAAAACCCCGGGGAAGTCCGAAAGAGTCCAGGAATTGAGCCTTTTAAAGGGGAAACCCAAAATTTTTAAAAGTGAAAGTCAGAAAAAAAGGGGAACCCCCGGGGCCCCGGGGGGAAAGCCCTTTGTTTCCTTTTTGTGGAAAGTCTGCCATTTCCCTTTAATCAACCCCCCCCTAGCCTTTAAACGGGAGATGGGAAAGGGCCATTATGGCCCCGGACAGCTCAATGAAAAATTAAATTTTCTTCAGAAACGGGACTTATCTAAAAACCCCAATTTAAACCAAATTCCTTCATCGGTGGCACCTCTTTTTAAAGAAAAAAAAAAAGACTCCTTTACTTTTAACCCAAACAATTCCGGGTTAAATAAAATGGGAAATCTACCTCACTATGGAAAGACTCGGGGGAAGGGGAAAAATTTCAGGGACCTTTCTTTTGCTAGAAGCAGGGGGGTTTTAAAATTTCAAAAAAAAACCTTCACCCGGGGTTTAATTTGGAAAACCCAGTAAGGGAAATCCCCATGAAACTCAGGGCCATTTGGAAAAGGGAGCAAAACCCACTTGAGATCATTATGAAACCCCAAATAAAACATGAAGCCCCCTTTTTTTTCCTTTTTAAATCTCTTCCCCCCATTTCCCCTGTCCCCAGGGCCTTTACCCGGTTTACAAGCACGGAACCCCAGCTATCAACTGGGAAACCAAGGAGAAACTCCCAAAGGGAAAGGATCCAAAGCCCTCACTCACCCCTAACAAGGTCCCAAAAGCCCCCAGTCAAGATTTTTAAAATAGTGGGAGCAAACCCTGGGAAAACAAAAATTTGGGGGCCCCGGTCTGCAGAAAACAAAATTGCAGACAAGCTCCCCCCAAAAGGGGGAACCCCCCATAATTGCCCCATAGACGGCTTACAGGTTTGCCCCTTTCCCTTTTTGGGAAAAAAACACCCCCTTGGCGGCCCTAAAATTTAAAAGCCCTTAAGGATTTCCCTAGAAAGAAAATCGGCCCAAAGGGGGTTCATCCCCCCCCATTTTCCTCACCAGCGGGGGCTCCCATATTTTTTGTTAAGAAAAAGGCGGTTTTTTTAAAGACCTTGCATTGACTACAGAGAACTTAAAAAAAATTACCTTCAAAAATTTTATCCTTCCCCCCGATCCCTGACCCCTGGGAGAGTGCGACTGCAAGATCTTTTAAAATTTAAATTTTAAAACAAAGGCGCCAAAACCCGGGCCCAATCAGATCGGGGAAGATGAATGGGAAAAACCCCCCTTTTGGCACTTATGGGAAAACTTTAAAATATTGCGTAAAGGGCCCTTTTTGGCCTTTGTAATGCCCTGCCATTTTTCAACATCCCCGGTCAATGACATCTTCGGGGACCTCCTGGATAAATTTTCATAGCCCATTTTATCGGATGAACCCCCTTTTTTCCCCAAAAAACCTAAAAGGGGAAAAAACACCAAAGCACTTTAAATTTAAATTCTGGAGGGTTTAAGGGGAGAACCAATTTTAAACATTAAATAAAAAAATGTGAATTTCACCCGGCCCCGAGACCCCCAATTTCCCTTGGTTACAAAAATTTCCCTTTCAGGGTTTAAAAATTTGGACTTAGCAAGATTAAAGAAATTTAATAGACTGGGCCTCCCCCCCAAAACAAAAAAGATGTCCAACTTTCATATTTTTTCCCAAACTTCTAAATGACGCTTTCAAAAATTTTTCTCAAAAATTTTTTTCTCTCCAAATCCCACGGGTTAAATAAGAAGAAAAACCCTTTTTTTGGGGTCCCCTCAAGCAAAAAGAATCCTTCTCCCCCCAAAAGGGCCCCAAAATTCACTACAGCCCCGGGGGTTTATTTTAAACCTGCCCCGGGAAACTTCCTTCATTTGGAAGTAGATGCTTCGGGATTTTGGGGGGCTGTTAGGGGCACCCTTGTCTCAAAAAAAGGGAGCCCAGAGTTTATTACACCCTTGGGGCGTTTTTTCCCCGACTTTTAAATCACCCGCTGAAAAAAATTTATGATGTGGGGAAAAAAAAGAACTTTTAAACAAAAATCGTTGCAGTTTTTTAAAAAAATTGGGAGACCACCAAATTTTTCAGGGAACCCCCAGAAAAATAATTGTACTCACTGATCACCGTAATCGGAATTCTTTAATCAGCCAAGTGTCTATCCCCTCGAAAACCCTCGGGGAGTTTTTTTTCTCAATCATTCACTTTGTAATCTCGAACGGGCCCGGGGACCCCCGGGGAAATTGGAAATGGGGGAAATGCCTTTTCAAGATGTTCCCAGTAAACCCACTCCTTAAAATTCCACCTAAGGAACATCGTTTCTGATTAAAGTTGGGGGATTTAATTCCATAAAAAAACTTGCTTAAAGAGATAAGGATGGGCCCTTTAGGGACATAAAATCCCTTTACTTTCCCGCCCAAACCTAAATTTTGTACATTTTGGTGCTTAAAAAACAAAATGGGGAAACCCAGGGGGGCAGCAGCTAAACTTTCCCCAAAAAACCTTTAAGACTGAAATTTCCTGAGGCTGCCCATGTTGAAAGATTTTGCTGGTCCCAAAAAGGAGTTCAAAAAGACGCAGGAATTTTTTTCCCGATTTTTTGGGGTCCCCCTTCCAATTTTTTTTTCCCTCAAAAGGTTTTTAAAAAATTTATGAAAACTATTTTTCCATATGTGCGAGAATGAAAAAAACTCCACGTTCTTCCCCAAAGGGGTTTTTTTAACAAATTGCCGGTCCCCTCTCCCCCCCCTGGGGTTTCTTAAATCCATGGACTTTATCGGTAGTTCCTACCTCTCGGGGAAAAGAAAAACCATTCTTTTGGGAAAGTTGCCCAAAAATTCAACAAAGGGCTGCACATTTATCCCCCCTTTACGGTCCAAACCCCCTCTCCAAAGGGAAAACCTGCTAAACCTCATATTTTCAAAATGTGTTTCTTTTTAAAAATGGTTTTTCGGGTTAAATTGCCCTCCGGATCATGGGGGCATTTTTTAAAAATCCAAAATTTTGGCGGGAAGTTTTTGTTTTTCACTTAAACATTGATATTAATCTATAAAACCCCGCCTTTTCACCCCACAATCTAACGGACAAATTTAAAACCAAAAATCTAAACCCAAAAAACCAGTACCTGCGTTTGTTTAATATTTGTCACCTACAAAGAAAACGGGTTAAATCTGTTCCTGTGGCAGAATTTTCGTACAATAACCCCCAAAATTGTTCCCCCCAAAACAGACCCCCTTTCTTTGAAAATTTTGGGGTTTAATATCCAAATTTTCTTCCCAAATTTCCCCTTTTCCCTTTTCCCACTTATCCCAGCTGCTGGGGGAAAGGATCTCTCCCTTTTTACGGGCCAAAATTTACAGCTACAAAAAGGAAACACCCAGGAAAGGGGTTTAAGGAAAATTTTCAAAAAGGATGGCAGATAAACAACGGGAGGGCCAAACAACCCAAATTTTTAAAAGGGGGAGATAAAGTATGGCTTTTTCCCCCAGAAAAATTTTAAACTTAAAAGTCCCTTCACCTAAAACTGGGGGCAGGGAAATTTTTCGGGCCATATAAGATCATCAGAATAATCAAATTTCCTAGCTGTTCGGCTCAAACTCCCACCATCTAGAAAATCCACCCTGTTTTTTTTATGTGTCTCTGCTAAAGCCGCCCTTTCCCCAAACCCCCTTTCCTGGGCGTGTTTTTCTCCTCCCCCCCTGATGCAGTTTGAAAAATTTAAAGGGCAAGAAAAAAGTTTTTTTGTGGAGCAAATCCCGGACTCGAGGGAAATTTTCCCAAAACCCCAAAAATACCCCCCATTAAATGCAAGGGTTTTGGGCCCCCAAGAGAATTCCTTGGGGAAACCAAATGAGTAAACATCAATGCTCCTCCCACGATAAGACAATTTCATCAAAGACATCCGGAAAAAAAAGCCGAGTCAGGTATCGTCCAGGGGGCCCCGGTTGAGGTGGGAGAAATGTCAGGAATTCTGCCATCCTGGAATTGTTTACTGTTTTTTCCCCCTTAATTTTCCCCTAGTAAAGGGGTGGATCGTTTTAGTGGGTGCCATTTGTTTTGTTGCCAGATATAAAAACTTCAAGTGATCCCCATTGTTTGAGTATTGTTTTAAAGCCCTTGCGTGCATCCTCTCCTGGAACTTGTTTTCTTTTTAGTTTCACCTTTTGCGGTTTCCCCTGCAAACCTGATATACGATGTCAAGGTGTTCCCTGACCTTGTGGCCCAGTTACATTTGTGCCTTGTTCCAGTCTGCATTCCCTTGCTTCCCCAAAGCCAGCCCCAACCCATTGGATTCCCTGTTGGAAAAAAGGATAGGGGGTTTTTATGAGGTGTTCAAGTGCCTTTGAGTTTTCAGAAAAAGGGAGATTGTTATACTCCCCTCCCCTCTTTTTTCCCCCTGTTGTCTGTCCCACTGCAAACACCTTCATCAAGGGCCAATTGCCGGAACCCAGTTTTTTGGGGTTGGCCCCGGGGGGGGGGGGGGGGGGGGGGGCCGGCCAAAGACCAGGTTTTTGAAACCCCCCCCCCCCCCCCAAAAAAGGGCCCCCAGGGGGGCCGGGGGGAAAAATGCGGGGCCTGGCCCCACCGGCGATGAGTCTAAAAGCCCCCTGCAGGTACAACCTCCCATCTGCACTTTATGTTCCCCCCATTCCAGGCTAAGCGCTAACAGGGGAGGCCAAGCCCCCTAAACCTTTCCCCTTTACCATCCTCCCACTCTCTCCCTTCCCCACCCCGGCTCACTGCATTAGATAAGCTTTTGTGGTAGGTGTATGCCCCCGGGTAGATATTTGCCACCTGTAGGAGTTCCATAGCCCCCCGTAGTAAAAGGGATAGATCCTGGGAGATAGGGAACCCCCCAGGTAAAATAGGTAGGTTTAAAAAAGGGTAAAAAAAAACTTTAAAAAAGGTATCACCACCCCCCTGTTCCCTCCCAGGCAGTATGGGAGTTAATGTCCCCCCCCCCTAATGTCGCTTAGGGGGGAAAATGTTTCCAGGATTTTTGGGCCCAGAACCCTGGGTTTGGGGTTAAATGAGCCCCGGGTTTTGAAGGGGGATGATAAATCGTTTTATGGGCGTAACTATAGCCTTAGAAAATTGCTTTTGGGGTTGGGGTTGGGGGCCCCCAAATAAAATTTTAAAGGGAAAGATTGCTCTTTTTGTGGGGAACTTTGGAGGGTGGCTTTTTGTGCTGCATGATGCCCCCTGTGTGTGAGGGTGTATTTGAGCATTTCATTTTGGTTTTTATTTCCCCGGGAAAAGGCTGGGAAGAAATAAAATTTCCCCCCCTTTTTTCTGGTCGAAGCAGCTGATAGTTAGGGCCCGACATGAAATAAAAGGGTTTTAAACCCCCTTTTTTTTGGGATTAAGGGGCCCCTCCCCCCGAACCCCCTGTGGACGAGGGATCCCGTGTTAGGGCAGCATTGGGCACTTTCGCGGCCCCGCATAAAGGGGGCGGGAAATGGGGCATGGGTTTGGGGGCGGTGTAGGCGTTCCGGGGGGCGGGACGCGGGGGCTGGGAAAATCCGAGGCAGGGTAGGGAATGCAAAGTCCCCAAAAGGCGGGGCGAAATTGAGCGCTTGCGCCCCGGACAGTTAGCCTAGTTTATTTTGGTTAAAAAATGCCCCGGCGGGGCAAAGTAAAGGGAAAGAACGGAACATGAGAGGAACCCTTAAGAAGATCGAAACCCAAGAAATCGGCACTCCGCCCCGTGCGGATGGAGTTGATTCCAAAAAAATGCCTTTTAAAGGCGGAAAACTTATCAGAAAAGGCTCAAAACCTAAAAAATTTAAAAAATTTAAAAAAAAAAATTTCCCAAAAATTAGAATGGCGAATATCAAAAATTTAGGATATTGGAAATTCCCCTGGAAAATAAAGTAATACAAAATTTGAAAAAATATTCTCATTGGTCGGCAGAAACCTGCCAATCAGAAAGGGGGAAATGAAAACCCTTAAAACCCATGAAGAATATTGACAATCCGAATCAAAGGGGGGGGGCCGTTCCAAAAAAACAGTAAAAATGAGAAAAGAGTGGTTGGGAGCTAGCGGGGTTGGCTATTGGCCCAAAAAGAATAAAAAGCGCAGGGGGCCCCTTTAGCCCCCTATCGCTCCTTTTTGATTGGCCCGGTTTTTTGCCGACCAAGAGAAAGTTTTTAGAATTTGAATTTTTCTGTATTTCCGGGGAATTTTTAAAAAATTTTAAATTTTTGATTTGGGGGTTTTAGAATTTTTTGGGAAAATGATTTTTTTTTTTTATTATTTTTTTTTTTTGAGGTTTGAGTTTTTTTTTGAGAAAGTTTTCCGCCTTTATAAAAGGGAATTTTTTAATTTAAACTCCACCGGAAAATCTTTAATGATTTCTCCGTTTTTCCGCCTTTTCTCGAATCAGAATTTAAAATGAGGCGCAGTCCCAAAAGGCCCTGTCCCCCCATGCGCCATTTCCCCCGTTTTGCCCATGTCCCCGCCCTGTGCCCCAACCCCCACTGGCGAGGGAAAGGGGAATTTTCCCCCATGATGAGTGCACCCCACCCGCGGGAATATTTGGCGCAGCCCCCACCCCTGCGTAAAATCCCCCACTGGCCTCAAAAAAAATGGGAGGACGGCGGACTTTAAGGGTTTTTTGAGCGTTTCCCCTGGCCCAAAATAAATCAGGCGCAGATTTCGGGAAAAATGCCGGAAAAGTGGGGCCCCCACCCTGGGGAAAAACATACATGTCGCCCTTTTGTGTGCAGTACTAATTGAAGGCCAGAGTATAAAAATGTTTTCCCGGTATTTTTTTGGGTGGTTGGGGGGGCCGGTTTTTTTTTTTTTCCTCCCCGGTTTACGGTATCACCGGTGACTATTCACCTTACCCGCTCCTAGCAACGGCCCTGAATGAATACAAGGGTATCCACAGTGTCCTGTTGACCTGTAGGTAGTTTTACATGATTTAATGTTAATGTCATACATATACTAAATGAAACCATCATACAATGACTAAATAATAGTGAATAACATTTATTGTATAATACTAGCACATAGTATCTGAATAATACTGACAAGCAATGGCTGAATAATGCCACAATACAATCTACTGTGACTGCATAACATCACAATGCAGTAACTGAATAATATATAAGAAACAGTAGATTCATGTATACACATAACAATTTTTTCACCTTTTTTTCCGTAATATACATTCTGTTAAGTAAATTATAGCATAAACATATCCTAGCAATATGCCATCACTTTATGATATAGAAATGCCCATTTAAAGGAAAACAGGCACTAGAAGAAGATGAAAGGTGGCGTTTCTAGATGACCTCCTGTACCTCCTTCTATTTCACTACCTGACTGTACCTGAAGCTGGCCCTCTAATCCCCTCTAGCTGTCAACGAGAATGACATAATTACTGATTACACATTGAAAGAACTTTATTTACATAAGATGGAAACTCGGTTCATTTAGCAATAATAGAAATGTGCATTACAAGATGTGCTACCTTCTTAGTTGCTGTCGGATACCTGCTCCTTTCTATGCACTGGGTGAAGTCAGCGGGCCGCTTTCTCTTTAATCATGGTTAGTAGTGATGAGCGATTGTTGA
>JAODAL010061273.1:0-20423 GCA_025379985.1 Phyllomedusa bahiana | reverse complement strand
CCCTGTCGCGTCACGGGATATTGTATGCTTGTATTTGATGAATGATTGTTAATAAATAATTTCAATCTTTACTGCTTTTTATATGACCTCTGAAATGGTATAATGAGACTAGTTTTTTGCGACTAAAAACTGCAGCTCACAGTTACTAAATCGGTGCATTGTTTTTAAAAAGTATCTTAAATGGCACCATAAAGGGTGGCATGTATGAACAGGGCTGCTGCAGATATCTGCCGTCTTTTCAGCCTGATATCACCCGCAGCCCCGATTGCTATGTAATGCGCTATTATCGGTTGCATTACATAGCACCTGCATCACTTTGTAATATGTTCGATCTCGGGGGGCGTGCGGGAGTCGGGGCACACTAGAACTCTAGCGAAGCTATAGATTTATAGCTTCGCTACGGCATTTCTAGGCGCCTTACAGCTAGAACAGGTAGACCACTTTCAAAGTGGTTTACCTGAGCCAGAACTGTCATACAAGCGCTAGAATGTGCCTGATTTATGACCCGCTGTAGAGCAGGTCAATAAATCAGGCGCATTCTAGCCTATTATTATGTGCATGAAATTTGCCGTGTAAACACCAAATTTCATACCGTGTTTCCCCGAAAGTAAGACAGCGTCTTACATTCTTTTTACCCCCAAAAGTCCCACTATGTCTTACTTTCGGGGTATGTCTTATATAGGGCAGGTATAGGGCCAGCTGTAGGCAGGTATAGGGCCAGCTGTAGGCAGGTATAGGCAGCTGTAGGCAAGTATAGTGCCGGCTGTAGGCAGGTATAGGGCCAGCTGTAGGCAGGTATAGGGCCGGCTGTAGGCAGGTATAGGGCCGGCTGTAGGCAGGTAATAGGGCCGCTGTAGGCAGGTATAGGGCCGGCTGTAGGCAGGATAGGGCGCTGTAGGCAGTATAGGCCACTGTAGGCAGGTATAGGGCCAGCTGTAGGCAGGTATAGGGCCAGCTGTAGACAGGTATAGGGCCAGCTGTAGGCAGAAAAACACTTACCTGGCTCCCCGCTGCTCCGTCTCCCGCGCGCTCTTCCCGACACAGGCAGTGACGTCATAAGGCCGCGCACGCAGCGTGATGACACACGCTGCCTGTGCCGAGAGCTCCGGACAGCCGCTACGTCTTACTTTCGGGGTACGTCTTACATTAGGCGACCTCCCTAAGACATCGAGACGTCTTACTATCGGGGGTGTCTTACTATCGGGGAAACACGGTACATGCCGCTCAAAGTGTATAAAATAAATAATTTATGTGGAGCACAGCATTCCTGTCAGATTTTTGGTGCATTACAAGCTATAATTCTGGTGCACGGGCCTTAATTAATTTATAAATGGAGAGAATGAAAGACTATAGCTATTTGCCCTAGGAATGGTTATTCCATTAATACCATTTCAAGAGCAAAATAGTCAATCCTAAAAAAGAGGTTATAAAGAACCCAAAGGTATCAACAAAAAGACCAACCGAGGACTCTACAAATTGCAAAAAACCTCTGTTCATGTGTCTGATTTTCACCCCTTCCCACTGTAGCAATATTTGTTTACATCTACTTCTCTTTCCTCCCCGCCTTCCAATAGTCATAACTACATAGGCGTATGGGAGATTGTTTTTGTAGGACAAGATATACCTTTAAATGAAACCATATAATGTACCGGGGAACCCAAAAAATTTATTGTTTGTGGGGTGGAATATGAGAAAAATGTAAATGCACCATTCACAGTATGTGGGAGTTTTGTTTTATAGCGTTCACTGTTCATTATGAATATAGTGGCCGCTGTAATAACTAATACCTCATATTTTCATATTTTTCATTTTTTTGCCCAAAATACTGGGGAGCAGAAGGTGTCCGTACTTTGTGTTGAAAAAACTTTGAGACTCTCGGTTCACATATTTTGATCAAAAGATGTTTAAGCTGCCCACGACTTTCAACGTGATCTCAAAATCGGGCAGTCCTATGCTATCTTTACCTCTCAATCGAGCCAATCAGGCCTCCCACCGGGTCAACCGACCTCCATTATTCAGAGAGAAAAAATAAAAAACACCCAACCTGCAAGCTGCCCTTCTTATGACAGCCTGTGAGAGTGGGCGGGGACAGAAACCCAAAATGGAAGCACCCCTTCCTTCCCATATAGGTTAAAATCAATGTACACCAAGTATAACGTATGTTTCTGCACACAAAAACATTTCTGAAAAAACGTATGCAAACCTGGGTGCCACTGGCAGGGCTGCGGCACACATGTAATTATACATGTACACACACAGACCGCCGCCAGCGGCACATTACTGCAAAAAGGGCAATACACTACGTGGAAATCCCTAAAGAAGTCTGGTGTGTTTTCTTATTTTTTTCTCTCTGTATAATGGAGGTCGGTTGACCCAGTGAGAGGCCGTGAATTGGCTCTATTGAGAGGTAAGGATAGTGTAGGACTGCCCGATTTTGAGATCACGTTGAAAGTCGTGGGCAGCTTAAACATCTATTGATCAAAATATGTGAATCGAGAGTCTCAAAGTTTTTTTCATGTAAGATAGAAAGCAAAAATGATTATTTAGGGATTACCACGTAGTGTAATGCCCTTATTGAAGTAAAGTGCCGCTGGCGGCGGTCTGAGTGTGTACATGTATAATTACATGTGTGCCGCAGCCCTGCCAGTGGCACCCAGGTTTGCATACGTTTTTTCAGAAATGTTTTTTGTGCAGGAAACATACTTATACTTGGTGTACATTGATTTTAACCTATTTTGGGAAGGAAGGGGTGCTTCCTTTTTGGGGTTTCTGCCCCCGCCCACTCTCACAGGCTGCCCATAAGAAGGGCAGCTTGCAGGTTGGGTGTTTTTTATTTTTTCTCTCTGAATAATGGAGGTCGGTTGACCGGTGGGAGGCCTGATTGGGCTCGATTAAGAGGTAAAGATAGCATAGGACTGCCCAATTTTGAGATCACATTGAAAGTCGTGGGCAGCTTAAACATCTTTTGATCAAAATATGTGAACCGAGAGTCTCAAAGTTTTTTCATGTATGATAGATAGCATAAATGCTTCTTTAGGGATTTCCACGTAGAGTATTTTGTGTTGGGCACCTAAAAAGTGCTGGGCAGCTCGCCCAATTGAATAGTAGAGGCGTCATAGGCTGTAAGCACCACATGTATCTGCATTAATGGCACCCTTTTGTATCACCTTATCTATATGCAATTATAATACCAGCAACCACCCACCTCATACGTAGAAGGCGTGTGAGTGGTTGTCTTATCGGTATTTTTGCATTTGTGCAATCTCCCCATGTATTATACTGTGGTTTTTTTGGATAATGGTGTGAACTGGTACCTACTTAAGGTGCACTTTTCCATCATTCAGTTACCCTCCTAGTGGAGGGGTGTGTGAGCTTTTGCTCCTTAGTTATCTGCACCTGTTATATATTTCCCAAGTAGCACAGGGGTTTGTGTTGCCTACTACTGGGTTCAGTTTTTAGTCCAGCCATTGAGCTGTAAGTATGGCCTTGCGGTTATAGCTTTCAATATGGTTTAGCATTTATATCTGGGTTGCAGTACCACTGTCTGGGACCATTTTTTATTTTTCCATCTAAGGATCTAAGTGGGGGCTTGCTTTCTGCAGGATAAAGTGTCATTTTTATTGGTACCATTTTGGATACATGCAACATTTTGCTCTCTTTTTATTCTAACTTTTGGAAGAAGACCAAAAAAACCCAAAAAATGACATTCAATATTATTTTATTTCTGTGGTGTTCACTGTATGGGATAATGTTATCTTTATATACATAAGACTTTCACAAACTTGTTGAAAATGGTTATGTTTAATTTTTTTTATTAGAAAAGGGGTGTTTTGAACTTTTGTATTTTTTATTTTTAAACATTTTCGCATTTAATTGCCCTTTTAATCCCCTTATTGTACTTGACCACTTAGGGACGTGATAGCTTGTACACTGTTTAATGACAGGGTGTTATAGGGGTAGTAAGAAAACAGCAATAGAGGTCTTCATTAGTCACCTCAGCCCTTGCTACCATAACAACTGGTTGGCATCCTCTTTGCTGTGGGGCTGATCAGGCAATGGATCCATGTACAGCACGGCTTCTTTCTTAATCCCTTACATGTCACGGCTGTGTTGCTGCATCTAAGGGGTAAAAATGTTTAAATCAGATGTTAGCAGCAGGTTCCCGCTTTAACCTCTTACTACTGCAGTCAGTTTTAGCCTTTCTGACAGAGCCCCATTTTTTAAATCTGACGAGTCACTTTATGTGAGAATAGCTTTTTGACACTTTTACCCATCCATGTGACTCAGAGGCTGTTTTTTTCTCATGACATATTGTGCTTTCATTTAGTAATAAATTTTGGTTCAAAAAATATCAAAATATCGTGAAACATTTGAAAAATTTACCATTTTCAAACTTAAAAATTTCTGTGTGTAAGAAAGAAAGATAGTTATTCCACTCAAAATAGTTTATAACTAGCATCTACCATATGTCTACTGTAGGTTGGCTACTCCTCTGCCTCTCCCCTCTGCCAATCCCTTCACTGGCTTCCCATTGCCCAGCGAATCCAGTTCAAGTTAGCAACCTTGACCTACAAGGCTCTCCATAACCAGTCCCCTCCATACATCTCTGCTCTAATCTCCAGATATCTCCCCTCACGCAACCTCCGCTCCTCACAGGACTTCTTCTCTGCTCTCCCCTTATCAGCTCCTCACACAACCGTCTCCAAGACTTCTCCCCCTGCTTTATCCACACTCTGGAACTCACTGCCCCAACACCTCAGACTCTCCCCCACTTCACCAGCTTCAAAGGCAACCTGAAAACCCATTTCTTCAGGGTTGCCTATAACCAAAAAATAACCCTGCTTCACTACACTATCCATAACCATGTCTGCCCTCACCCTTTTGTCTCTTCCACCTTCCTCGTAGACTGTAAGCCCTACGGGCAGGGACCCTCTCTCCTTCTGTACCCGTTGTTAGTTAGTAAATTTTTCACCTCTGTACTTGTTTGACCTATGTTATGCATGTAACCCGAATGTACAGCGCTCTGGAACCAAGGGCGCTCAAAAATAAATAAATAATAATAATAATAATAATAAAATGTCTTTTTTTTTACGACATCAGGGGGCTTAGAAATTGGCTTTGAGGGGCCTGTATGTTAGATACTCCCATAAATGACTCCATCTAAGAAACTACACCCCTTAAAGTATTTAAAACAGCATTTAAGAAGTTTATTAACCCACTAGGTGTTTCACAGGAATTAAAGCAAAGTTGAGATGAAATTTCACTGGAACACAGTAGAAGTGACCATATAAATGACATATAAATGACACTCCACATCGATTCCCCAGATTCTGCAATTTTAAGGGACATCCCATATGTGGACCTGCGCTATTTGGCTCAACCACAAGCCTCAGAGTAGGAGGAGCACCTACTAGACTTTGTGGTTTCATTTTCAATATGATTTTATTTAGGCGCTGTTAGAGGTTTGCGGACACCCTAAGGTGCTAAAACTTAATAAACTCCCTTAAAAAGACTCCATATTGGAAACTACACCCCTTAAGGAATATATCCTTAAGGTGTGTTGTGAGAATATTGACCTGATTGTTTTTAGAGTTAGGCTGTGAAAATGAAAAAGATTATTTTTTTTCCAATAATCTGCAATTTTAGCTGAAAATGTAAAAATTTTAAAAGAAACCCTGGAAAAAAAAGCACCCCAAATTTTGTTACACAATTTCTGAGTTTTGCAATACTCTATATATGGGTGTAAACTGCTGTTTGGACGCAAGGCAGGATGTACAAGGGAGGGAGCGTTATTTGGCTTTTGGAACACAGATTTCAGTGGGTGCCATGTCTCATTTGCAAAGCCCCCAAAGTACTAGAGCAGGTGAAACCATCCAGAAGTCACCCCATTCTGGATTCAACATGGATCTCATGTATTGTGTACTTTGGGCGCACAGGTGTTCCATAGTTTTTGTTTTGCATTGGGCCATGAAAATGGGAGGAAAAAAGGCAGTTCCAACATTTTTTCTTTGGGCTTCAATTTCATAGCGTTGGCCGTGCGGCATAAATGATAGGATTTTATTATTTGGGTTGGTACAATTACAATAATATAAATTTTATATAGTTTTTTATGTTTTATTACTTTTACACAATAGAGATGCGTTTATAAAAAATTGCATTTTATGTTCTATTCTGACAGCCAAAACTATTTTATTTTTCTGTATATGGAGGACGCAGATCAATACGATTACAGCAATACCAAATCTGTATATTTTTTGATGTTTTAATGCTTTTACACAATAAAAATACTTTTATTCTAAAAGGAAAACTCGTTTTTGTATCGCCATAGTCTGAACCATAAGGTTTTTATTTTTCTGTGTACTGAGTTGGTATCATTTTTGGGGGCACAAGGTTTTTCGATTGGCTTTAAAAACATTTCTGGAAGGTAGGGTGAAGAAAATTCTGCAATCCTAGTAGTGTTTTTTATTGGTATTGTTAACAGTGCTTACCGTGCAGTATACGTGACAAGTTAGTACCTTTAAAAAAATACATTCTCTAGTTATTAAATTTTCTGTGACTAATAACTTTTTTTATTCTTTCACCTATGGACCTGAATAAGGGTGCATTTTTGTGGACTGAAGTGTAGTTTTCATTGGTACCAGTTTGGGATAGATACGACTTTTGCATCCATTTTTATTCTAATTTTTAAGGGACTTGAAATGCCAAAAAAACACAATTTTGGAGTTTTGAATTTTTTTCTTCTATGGTGTTCAGCGTATAGGATAAATTATGTTCTATTTTAATAAATTGAACTTTTACAGAACTTTTTATTTTTTTTATTTGGAAAATGGCAAAAGGGGGATATGAACTTTTATTACTCTTTATTCATTTTTAAACTTAGGCTACTTTACCACTAATAGGCTCAATCGTCAGTACACCCTTCTGCATTGTATGAATAATTCAGAAGGGTGTACAAATATGGTGGTTCTATTACTTCCTGCCCCAGTATGAAGTAATAGAAAGTAAAACATGGCAGCTATGGAAGCCTTCGTTAGGCTTCCAGTTGCGATGGAAACCAAATAACAACCCGTGATCTCGTCATGGCCGATCCGCTCAGAGTAACGTGTTCATTCATGAGGATGCTGCATTCATTGCAGCATCTACATAGTTGAACATTAAGGAACAGAGGCAGCTCCACTCCCTGCTGTTAGTGGAGGGTGTCAGCTGCAATTAGCAGCTGATACCAGTCTCTTATGTAACAGACTTATTGAGTAAGCCCACTATATTCGACCTCACGACCCCAGGACGTAGCCATATGTCCTGTGTCGGTAAAGGGTTAAATCTTCCTAGTGGAGTAGAGTCTGGCTTGACTAAATCCCTAGTCATGTTTTAAGACACTTCACTGGGTCAGATTTGACTTACAGGGAAGATACCTCCAATAAGTCGCACTCGAAAGACAGCTTTCATATTTTGGAAGGAGAGCTTATTTGCACAACATGGTCCAAAACTCTTCATCAGTATTATGCAAATCTTACTTGCAGCTACTGTTAGTGAAGATGTTGGCTGCAAAAAGGAGATCTACAGATTTTTGAACACATGGCATACTTTTTCCCAGCACTGTGATGTTTACTCCATCATGGTGCTTAATTAAAGTGAATAGTACAGATGATTGTGTATTATTAGTTTAGTTACATTGTGTTTGTCTATAGCTGTTACTTCGCTAACAAGCAGATCACATTTTATTAGTAGTCTATGAATATCTACAAACTCAGAGGGATTTAAAGGGATCACTTACTTTTTCTTGCAAGGGCATATTGGCAGAAGCTTTCATTGCTATGAGCCCTAATGATTTCTGTGTATGCTTCTTTTGTATTAATGGCTATTCAACCTAAGAAAAATTCATACAGAGGATGATCAAGAGCTCACTATTCCATTTAGTATTTGTGTAACCTGTACTCCACAAGCTGTAGACTTCCAGCAAGGATATAACTAAGATCTCAAGATTCAACACTTGGTTCTAAAATCCAATTTTTTTAATGTATTTACAGCATATGCTTTGAACAAGGACAAGGATGGTTCAAAACATGTGAGTGTGCACATATTCATATGGATCTTACATGTTATATATTAATGAATCCATAATATGTAATTGGCTTTTAGAGAGACATGCTGGATCTTCAGTCACATTCAAGTTTTCCAATTTCCAATAAGTTTACTATGAGCTGTATTTAGAAAAAAAAAAGTTCTGTCCTCTTTTCCAATGTGGCCTCTCCTGCTTGACCTCAAAAGATTTGGAAAGATGTAAAAACTTTACTAGGTTATAAGACAGAACTTTAAGGAGCAATTTCACTTTGTTCAGTAGTATCCAGAATACGGAATTTCATTTTTTTTGGGTTGAGTTATGTATTCATTCCTAAGAAGGGTGTTTCCTGTTTCTCAACCAAACATGGCACATCTGCTTCTTATAGTTCACGTCAAACAGCTGTATGTTCCTAATAAGCTAATTACATTCAAATGTTAATTTTTAGAGTAAAATCTTATTTTATTACAAAAAATTTGAAGACCTTTAAAATTGGAATACAAAAACGATTGGCCAGCTCTCAACAACAGACAGATGTTGTGGATGGACCATGATGTTGGCTTGTTGTATTTAAAAATCTTGGGTGACATGTCCCGATACGCAAGCGCTGTTTTTGTTATCTATTTTGAGCCAAAAATACTCTTAACACCATATTCTCGATGTAAATTAACTGTCTTACACCAAAACTAGGCGCATTATACACCAGGCACGACACATTGTAATGTGCCTAAAAAGGTGCATTACATATAGTAGCAATGATACACTGTGCGTCTCCATAATACAGTGCGCCCAGTGAGGCGCATTGCATACACTAGTAATGATACATTATGCACCTCTGTAACGCAATGCGCCACGTTAAGCGCATTACATACACTAGCAATGATACACTATGCGCCGTGATTGCACAATGCGCCTATTTAGGTGCATTAAGTTTACTATGCAAGGTATACCAGACACCAGATTTTTGAGAGAATTGTACTTTAAGGCGCATTTTACACTGATTAAATGTGCCTAAAAACTGCTGAAGCAATGCCAATTTTCGAACATGCCGTCCCTTGTATCATCTGCACCTCTATTACATTGTAAACTCTATTACAGGTAATCCTAATCCATATTCATAAGAATCTTTATATGTATAACTCCAAACTATCCTTAGGCACATTAAAGGTCAATAGACAAAGTAAATGTTTAACTCCTCCATAGTAATGACAGCACTGACATCCAAGATGATTAACATAGCTTGGGATACTGTAGAAGACCTAAACCCATCCAGTTCAGCACTATTTATGCTAGGGAAGGCGAGTTCAGACATGACATTTTAATTTGTGATTTCTCACCTCTTTCTACAGTGTTACCCGCTGCAGAGGGTCTCACAAGGAAACCTTATATGTTTCATGCCCATCAGATTAAGGGATGACTGCCCAAGTAGGATGTTTTGGATTCCTGTTTGGAGTTAGTAAATCATTGTATATATAAGGTTCCCCTGTTAATAGGTGGTGTCCCACCAGACTTGATAATAGAAAAGGAGTTATTCCTTCACAATTAGAAAGGGACAAATTGAGAGGTTAGAAATCAGGTTTTTAAATAATGTGTATCGAGGTTAAGTGTTATATATAATAAAAGTTAAGTTTTAGTGCTTTATAGATTGAGAACTGATAGAGTTTAAGTTTGCCTATGGCAAAATAGTAAATATAATATCTGTCCCTATCACTACCATAATGATTGTATCGCAAATTTTAAGCCACTAGTCTATTGCGATATACCTATTCAGCTCAAACATAAAACTGCCCAGAACATCACTGTGAGATCTAATTGCATTGAGGCGGCACAACTGATGCCATGTTCTGATTATGCCAAGTGTAGCAAATGCTTGTTAGTACAGTTGAGTAATGTTGTATGGGTAAAACTGCAGTAAGTTGTCACTGTAATAATCACTGTTGCCTGGAATTATAGGCTCCAGCAACATCTGTTTGGAGTTTGTAGATCTTTTTTTTCTTGTGTGGGTGTCTTCCAAGTACCTTGGTTTCCTCTCATACAAAACAAAGTCATAGGTCAAGTTATCTTACTCCAAATGAAATTAGCTGCAGTATGTATGACTGTGTCTGTGTTAGTGAGGACAGGGACTTATTGTATCATCGGTATAGTAGTCTCTGGTATGGAATATCATCTCTCTCATAACTTCTTTTTAACCCTTATATGAGGACTATTCATAGTTTCTTCTGAGAATCAGTAAAATGTATTTCGTTCATTGGATGTGCCGTTGAATGAACTCAGTTGGATGTACCTGGCAATTCTCAATTGGAGCCCATAGTGAAGAATAACGTAAGGGCAGAATAAAAAATATCATGTAGGTGAAGCAAGAGAGAAAAAAAAAATAATGATAATATTGACTGATTGTGACAAAGAAGATCAACATTTAATCAAATATAAAAATCCAAGCATATTGTTGTCCTCTAAACCATGAATGTGCATGCACTGACTATAACCTATACTAATATTATTTTACCTCTCGAGACCCCATCACTTCTCAAAGGGTTTACAATATCCAGTATATTGCTAAATGCAATAAGATCTGGCACCTTACGCTCTTCCAAGTTTAGCTCGGCATTTCTGCCCAGCGTCAATACTCTTACTCGTTGCCTGAAGTTATTTTCTCACTAAGTCCTGCTTTCAGGATCAACAGGTTCTCATCACCCCTGATGTGTTTTGGAGATATATAGCACTTCAGTTGGAACTCCTACACATTCTTTCAGATTGTTGACACAAAAGAAAGGATTCTGCGTGCTCTGGGCTCCAAAAAGACTTAATCTCATTAAAGTATTATATCACAGGTAATAAGGAAGGTACATCTCTGCTGTGAGAAGTTACAAAAATCAGTCACTTCAAAATATAGCATGGTGGATGTTTTTAAGAACTGTACATTTACTATTACATTTCAGAACTTTAATGGGATTTTTTTGGGACGAAACATGGAGTCAGAGTCAGACAAGGAGGTGTGCAAACATTGTTCCAACAAAACTAAATTTAGTCATTTTCCAGACAAATCTCCAGAAAACGAGGGTTGATAATGCAGTGCTATTGAGTCAAGGTTGCCAAAGATTTTAGGAGGCATTGTAACCTAATATGAAAATGGAAACTGAAGTGCGTCACACAGTATTGAGGATATGGAAAGAGGGCACAGTATTAGTAAAATAGTAGCAGGCGGAGGGGGTTTTATGACTCAAATCTCAAAGTTGTTCAAATTAAACTATTAATATGGCACAGCTGGGAGTCAGTTTACTGCACTCAAGTTAGATAATCAAGTGAACCTTGACATTCAAGAATCAGTCATTCACTTTCCAAATTACGCTTAGTACTTTATATTTATTCTTAATGTTTAAGGAATTTAATAACCAAATAAAAAATTATTATTTATAGTTTATATAAATGATAGTGAACAATGGTATAGTAATGGAAGTTACCATCCACACCAAGTTTAAACTGACCAAAGATCCCACTAGCTATGGGTTTACATCAGAACATATCCAGGTCCTGATATAATAACCTGTCACTTGGCATTATTAACATATAAATAGACTGTAGTCAGTGGTGACCAGGCACAGAGGGGAATTTCCTAGAAAAGATCAAAATGTGCCCCACTCCTTGCAAAGCCGAACAGTTGGGATGAAACCAACCAAGGCTGGGCTCTGTGCTTAAAGAGCTTTATAGCATCCGCTTGGCCTGCATCTATGATATGTACACCCTTGACTGCAGTATAAAGGATAATAATAAAATGCACAAAAAAACATAATATTTTGATACTGTGAGGTTGAAATTTAAAGCAGAACTACATAATAAAATTGATAAAAATTTATATTTACAGTGTTACTATTGAGGCACTATCAGATTTCGGAAACATTATTGTAAGTTTGAGCCAAATTTTTCACTCTTGACACCTTACTCTGAGCCTTGACGTTGGCCTATCACTCTGCCATCTGACTGATACGTGACTCTGACACCGTGACCTGAAATGGGATTCTGAGACCTGATTCCAATAAAAACTCACCATATAAGGGTAGAAAAAGGATTCAGGTTCATCACGTCCAACTTATAACCTTACTGTGTTGATTCAGAGACAGAAAAAAAAACCCTATGAGGAGAAATTCCTACAAAATTGCAAGTATGGCAATCAGAATAAACCCCTAGAACAGTAGCCTATCTCCAGAATTTAGTAACAGTAACCTGCAAAATTATATTTTTCAGGAAAGGTATCTAAGTCTCTCTTAAACTTGTGTAGTAACTCCACATTCATAACCTCATGTAGCAGCCAGTTCTGTAGTCTCCCCATGCTTATAGTAACATAATGCCCATTTATGATTAAAGCATGGACTCCTAACAACATATAAAACATGGTAATACACAGTCAGTTGTTACGGATGCCCCCGCGACCCCCGTATCGGGTCGCGGGCCTATCCACACCCCGGCCGCATCTCCCGCTGTGGGCGACACCACAGCACCGTCCCCGGGCTGCGAGCGCGACCGCAGCTCTGAACGGTACTTACCCTGCTACGCTCCTGTTCCCGGCCATGCATGCTCTCCTGTTGCCGGCCGTGCACACGCTCGCCCCCTAGTGCTCACGCACGGTACTGCAGTCAGGCTTAAAGGGATAGCACGCCGATGATTGGTTTTCATCGGGCGCTGATCCTATTTTAGTCCTGGTCCTTCCTACTACCCTTGCCGAATCGATAGTGCCCTGTGCCTTGAGAGGAAGTGTTCCCGTTTATCTTGTTGTCTACTGTATACCTTACCTTCTGCCTCCGTCCCTTGACTACGAACCAAAGCCGCCTGTCCTGACCTTCTGCCTGTCCCCGACTACAAACCATTGCCGCCTGTCCTGACCTTCTTCCTGTCCCCGACTACGAGCCTGCTTCTCGTTTCTGTACCATGCAACACCTCGGCCGCCACCGCGAGCAAGTCACGTCAGGGTAGCAATCCGCCGCAGCAAGTCCATCCCGCTTTGCGGCGGGCTCTGGTGAAAACCAGACCTACTTAGACTCTGATCCCTGGCGTGGCTTACACCATTGCTTACGGTGGTCCAGAGGATCCACTTCCACAGACCGTTACAGCAGTCAAGTGACATAGCAATACGAAGCATATAAATCACTGTCAACCAACAAAGTACATTGCCCCGAATGCTCATAAGGCTGAGCCCGTAAAGTATCTGGCCCCCTTCATAAAAAAGTCACTCTCAGAGACTAGTATGCACAACAAGAATAAAAACGAGAGTATATGATTTAAATATAAAACAATCTTTATTTCTATCAAAAAATTTTTAAAAACCATACAGATAGAGGTTTTATATAGGAATCACCGATATAACGCAGGGATCCCCAATTTAGCTGTCTGAAGGGATACCATACAAATGTGTGCTGACTAAATAGAATATATGTACAACAATAAGAGTAATTTAAAAAATAAAAATGCTTGGACACTTAGCATATAATAGTGTAAAAATTTTAGGAAAATAAAAACCCCTAAGACATAATTTCTAGGGCCATTCAAAAAGAGCTTTTTAAAAATATAACAAATATGCAAACAGCGCCAGCACAACATATCATACCTTAGTTTGGGGGACAGCAAGTGGAAAAGCCCTGTCGACCCCGACACGCGTTTAGCGTATTGTTGTTCCTCGGGGGTGAGATTTTTACATGTGCTTCCTCAGATGTTTTAAATAGTATAGTTCCTAACTACCGAAGCCTGTGTGGTCCTAGCTATGCGTTCACGTGCTCTGAGGGGACGGGCACAATGCCCCACTTTCCGGCAGTCCCGCCGCTACTGCGCAATGCCCAAAGAAATTATCCCGGAACATGAGTCATCGCGCGTTCTGGTCGCCGAGTGATTGCCGGCGGCCTCTCCCCGCACCAGGCATGCAGTCATAACCCAGGCTATTTCGTGGTCACACCCAGCATCCTAGTCAGATCAAAGTGACAGAAACAGGTACTGCAAGATATTTCTTCCACTAAAATATGGCACAATATTTTTCAGACTCCAATGTAACCTATAAATCCAACCAAACACAATATCACAGATAACAACCTACATTTACATACCTATAGACATGGGAGTATTAAACATACAAAAGAAATGCTGACGTGATTTTACAAGTCTTATGGTGCCATGATGAAGTTTATATTTTTTTTCTGGATCTTAGAGTATGGGGAGTATATCAGAAAAAAAATGCGGTGATGTGTGGGAAAAACCCCCAACTTTAATCAAAACAACAAAAAAAAAATTAAAAAAAAAAATTTAAAAAACCCAAAAGGACAATCGTGGAAAATACAAAAATAGAATTCAACAAAAAGAAATAAAACAATTTAAGGGGAAAAAATAGGGGGGGAGAAAATGGGGGGGGGTGGGGGAGAAAAAAAAGGGAGAAAGGAAGGATTAAAAAAAAGGATGAAAAAGCTCAATTTTTCGTTGAGCCATTGGGGGGTATAGAGTCTAAACCCAAATTTATTTTTCAGTTTTTCCCAGGGCTCGTTTGTACACCCCCCAAATCCCAAAAATGGACTTGTCAATCCCCCGTATTTAATAATGGGGAAATCAAATTTTGGTATCCAAAAAAATGTTTGGAGTGTTTTATTTGATGAATTGGGAAATTTCTGTGTGATATATCAGTATATGTTTCGTAACTTTACTTTCAATTGGTGTAGTTATTGATGTAGCTTTTTGGACAAGGACAAATGCCATTATTTATTTTTTTATGGCATGTGATGAAAATGTGGATTTTAAATTAGAATTCCATCTGATGTGAAAAGATGTAGTCGTAACATTTACAAAACCCAAATTTCCGCAAGGGAAAAAAAACCTTGTTTGGGGTTATAAAATTGGATTCGATTTTGTTGATATAAGGCTTTTGAAAAGGTGGTCGGGAAAAATTTGGGTGCCTTTGTGTTAGTGGGGTTTTGGGCAAAATCTTTTTGATAGGATTGGGTATTTTGCAAAAAAAATGTTTTTTAAAATCCCCCTACTTAAAAATTGTTGATTGTATGTTGTGAAAAAAGAATTTTATTATCACTCATCCTTTTACTTGATTCAAAAATTGATTTTGGGGGTTCTTTAGCTTTTTGATAGGCTTTCTTAAAAGTCCTTTTATTATCCGTTGTATAACCTTTTGTGGCCAGTTGTTTAAACTTGGAATCAGCGAGGATTACGTCAAAAAAACTGACCGTAGGAATGTTTTGGTGGTTTAAAGGGTTAGGGAATGAAGAGGGAAGAGGGCTTTAAACGGAAGTTTTTTCTATTTTAACCCGTCTGTTCATACTGTTCAACTTAAATAGAAATATAAAGGGAAATTGCCCTTTTTTTTTTTTTAAAGCGGGAGTTAAATTGGGAAATTGTGTTGAGGTGTTCCATAAAAGGCCAGTGGGAAAAGCCCCCTCCCAAAAAAATAGCCGTATCGATGTCCCTCACCAGCACTGACATTTTCCCACCAACGCTTTTCTTCCTGGAAGATCTCCTTTCCAGAAACCAAAAAAAAGGTTAGTATGCCGGGGCGGGCGCCCCAAAAGTGCCCCCCAAATTTGGAATGAAATTGTCCCCCCAAAAACAAAACGTTTGTGTTTGTATGAATCTTAATGATCAGAATCAAAAATTTCCCAGATTGGATCAAAAAAAAGTGCCCTTTGAAAGAAATTAAGCTTTTTAAGACCCCTCTTTATGAAGATACTGTTATGGGTTCGACGTTGCCGTAACCGGTATGTGCCCGGCTGACATGTCCTCAAAAGTCAATAGTCGGTGTGTCCCGCAGTAAGTGGTAATAACTGAAAGGGTTTCGTTTAAAGGTCTTAAATTTTTTTTTAATATAGGTCACCAAACCCCCCTATGGAACGATTGGACGTCCCCGGGGGATTGAGGGATTTCCTTTTGGACCTTTGGAAAAAAGAAAGGTTGACATTTTGGGGTTTCACAGAAAGTTCATAGATTTTCTTGGGGTTTAAAACCAGTTCAAATGCCCGTTTTATATCCCCCAGTTCTTTGATAAAAATTTTCAGTTGGGTTAGATGATTTTTTATATGATGTTGTCCCCTAACTGGCGAAATCCCCCTTTCAATTTGTCAACGGCCAAATCATACATTTCCCCCTTGTCGGAGGTTTAATTAGTACTTTTTCATTTCTTATTTCTGTCGTGTTTTTTTGGGAAAACGAAGTTTATCTTCCCCAAATCTGGAAAGAAAAACGCCTCATTCTGAGTTCCCAGTTCACAAAATATTCTACTGTGGACTAGAGACAAGGGGGGAAATTTAGTCGATTAGGTACAGACATAAAGGAAAATTACTTTTTGGGTCTATCATTTGTTTTGATAAAATTTCCCCCAAAATCGAATGCATTTTTTCCCCTCCCAGTGAACATCAGACGTGACTTTTTTTTTTCGTATAATTTTTTAAAAAAAAAGTTTTCGAAAGGGGGTGAGGTCTTTAACGTGTGAAATATTAAAGTTTTAAAAGGGTGAGAAGGTTAGTCCTAAATAACCTTTTTGTGCTAAAAAGAAGGGGAGGATAGGTTAATACCTTTAATTTCCCTCCTTGTAGATTATTTTTTCCCACAGGAGGGGGGAGCGCCCCGCGAATGGGTTTTTCCTTTCATTAGATAAACCCCCAGTACCCATTGATTTTTTAAATGGTTTCCCGATCTGGGGTAGTTTATGTGATTTTTAAAAAGTATTGATCGATTTGCCCGGGTTTGGGGATCTATTCGTTTCTTTTATTTTTATCTCTGATTGAGATTTTCAATCTCTTTGGATTTTTTTGTTTTTGGTCCAGATTTTTTTTTCCCCTTTAAAATTTTTTTTTAAAAATAGAATGGAATTTATCCATATCTTTGGGACAGATTGTCTGTTTTAGATTTTTTTATCTGTTCTTTTTTCTAAATACTCTAAAAGTACTGTATTGGTTTTGGATAAGAAATTCTAAAGCCTTTTGAACAGTTGTTACCCAACCCCTCCCATTTTTTTAAAATTTTGTTTTTAAAAATGGGAGGAAGGGAATACACGCACCAAAAGGCCTGTGGTATAAGACCTTTGACATAATCTTCCAAAAACGTTTTATTCCCAAAGTTTAATCTTTAGGAAAAGTTCCCTTAAAATTTTTTTTGGGTCCGTTTCCCCTTGTCTCATTTTAAAATGAATTGGGCCCCTTAAAACCCTCATTTAATTTGAGACCCAGGACTGATCCCGGGTTGAAATATATCTGATTAGAGCAGGGACTGGAAAAAAAAAGTTTAATATCACAATAAAACCAAAAAAAGAAATTGCCCCGAATGTAAAAGGTGCCCCCGTAAAGTATTTGGGCCCCTTTCTAAAAGATCACTTCAGGACTGTATGCACAACAAAAATAAAGAGAGTATATGCAAAAAATAAAAAATCTTTTTTTCTATCAAAAAAATTTTTAAGAACATACGATAGGGTTATTAGGGAAACACGATATAAGACAGGGGTCCCACAATTAGCTGTTGAAGGGGTACCATAAAAAAAGTGTGTGAATAAAAAAAATAAATGTAAAAAAAAGTATTTAAAGTACAAAGCTTTGGGGCACTTGATATAATAGTGTAAATTTAGGAAATTAAAACCCCCAAAGACTAATACTGGGCCATTCAAAAAGGTATATAAAATATAAAAAAAATGTGCAAACGCGCCAGACACATATCTCTTGTGGGGACAGCAAATGGAAAAGCCGTGACCCGGGCAGTTGGAGTTTATAATACCTTTTTTATGTTTTTATTATTTGAAGATCAGAGGGGAAAAATATAAAATTATCATGGCACCCTAATTGGAAAAACACGTCGCTTTTCTATTGTTGCTGTATAAGTGTATGTTAAATAACCCCTGTTATTTTATGTAAAAGTGGTGGGTTTTATGAGTATTGTGTTGGTTTTATATATGGGGGACAATGGGGTCTAAAAATTGTGTCATATTTTTTGTGGTAAGATATATATGCAGTACCTGTTTCTGTCCTTTGACTGGGAGGGTGGGTGGGGAAATACCGGTTTTTGGATGCCTGGTGTGGGGATAGGCAGGCAAACACTTCGGCGTCCGAGCGCGATGCGCATGTCCGAGATAATTTTTTGGGCATGCCGTGCGGGGGACTGCCCGGAAGGGGGGGCATTGGCGCCCTCCCCCGAGCCGAGCATGCGTAGGAGCAAAAAACAGGTGCGGTAGTTAGGAATTTACTATTTAAACATCGAGGAAAACACATTAAAAATTCACCCCTGAGGAAACAACAATGCGAACGGTGTCGGGGTCGGGGCGGGCTTTTCCCCTTGCTGTCCACCTAAGGTTGATTGTTGTGCTGGCGTGTTTGCATTTTGTTTTTTATTAGCTTTTTTGAATGGCCCTGTATTTTGTTTAGGGTTTATTCACTGAATTTTCACTATTTTTTTGCAAGGGCCAAGTTTAGCTTTTAAATATTTATTGTTGTACATATTTCTTTTATGTCAGCAACATTTGTATGGTATCCCCTTCGCGCTAATTGTGGGGATCCCCTGTGTTTATCGGGGGGATTCCCTTAAATTTTCCCCTATCTGTATGGTTTTTAAAAATATTTTTTATGAATAAAGATTGTTTTTATTTGATCTATACTCTCGTTGTATTCTTGTTGTGCATATAAATCACTGCTAGATGATTTGGCAAATGGGTAGTGGGCAGAAGATAACAGGTACATGGCTTGGTGGAAATTCAATTGTGGGTACAATCCAGGAACAGGAGATTAATAGCGATAGTTGTTTAAACAAATGTTTAATGTGACCCCTTAAAAAATACCCTAGGGTACCCTAACCCGAAAAATTTTTCTTGAAAAATTTAACCTTAAAGTTTTACTAAAATTTTTAAAATACAGAAAGAGTTCCGAAAAAAATGATGTTTTTCGCGTTGTAACGGTGGGCGCTGATAAAGTATGCCGAGGCCCACCCGGAATCCCGGTGTGGATCGCCTGTGATCACCGCAGGCGAGGTGGTAGCTGGAGGACCACACCAGGGAGGGGAGTCTAACGGGCCCATGGTCTTCACCAGAGCCCGCCGCAAAGCGGGATGGATTTGGCTGCGGGACCCCCAGGTCGCTACCCCTGACCTGCGGTGAAAGCCGAGGTGCAGGACTGGAACACAGTAACATAGGAGAACTTATTCAGGGCAGGTATAACGTTCTCAGGAACACAGCAGGATACAGGAGGGATAAACATACACATGACACCACAGGATACGGCAGGAACTGGACGGGTAACACAGCAGATACAGACCAGGACTAGGTGCCAAGGCAGGACACAGGACAGGTGCAGAGACAACAGACATAACAGGAGACAGACAGAAGGTCAGGAGCTCAGATGACACAGAAACTGAACCAGCATCTCCAGGGTAAGTCCAGAGTACTGGGCAGGAGCTCAAGTTTGGAACCAGCAAGACACTGCAACAGACTGCAATGAACTGACCCAGAGTAGAGACAAGAACTTCCTCTTATAGCCAGATGTCAGGGGTGAAGAGGAAGGTGCACAGAACAGGAAACTATAAATAGGCAGGAAGCTGCCGCGCGTAGGCTCGGACTGGGCCGCCGGGGGACCGGAAAATTTCCCCCCGGGTGGGCCCCCCCCGAGCCGCTGTGGGCCCCGGAGGCAGTGCCGTCACTCCCCGGGGCCCGGCCGCGCATCTGGTCACTGGACGCCTGGGACCTCCGCCCGAGCGCCCCGAGACCGGCCCGGGTGTTGGGGACTAATGTCCCCGGCTCCCGGGGCTGCGCGGTGTCAGCGGAGCACAGCGCCACTAGCGCTGCGCTCCGCTGATCTCCCCGGCAGGCTGAAGGGTTAGGCCTTCAGCCTGCCGGGGCGCCGGCCCCTACGCTGACGTAGGCGGCGCGGGGGGTGACGTCACTATGCAGGGTAGCAGTACGGAGCCGGGGCCGGAGCAGGAGCCCGGCCAGGTAAGTGGCTGGCTGTTGTTTTTTTGTTTTTTTTAACTACCTACAAGGGGGGCCCTGGCTACAAGGGGGGGCCCTGGCTACAAGGGGGTCCCTGGGTACAAGGGGTCCCTGGCTAAAGGGGGGCCCTGGCTACAAGGGGGGCCCTGGCTACCGGGGGCCCTGACTAAAGGTGGTCCCTGGCTACAAGGGGGGCCCGGTACAAGGGGGGGCCCGCTAAAGGGGGTCCCCGGTACAAAGGGGGGCCCGATAAAGGGGGCCCCGGCAAAAAGGGTCCCCAACTACAAGGGGGGGCCCCGATAAAGGGGGTCCCTGCACAAGGGGGTCCCTGGTACAAGGGGGGCCCTGGCAACAAGGTGGGGCCCGACTAAAGGTGGCCCTGGCTACAAGGGGGGGGCCCCGACTTCAAAGGGGGGGTGACTAAAG
>JAODAL010061272.1:0-20424 GCA_025379985.1 Phyllomedusa bahiana | reverse complement strand
GGGTGACGTGGCTCTCAGGCTCGGCGCATGCTCTTCAAAACCGCAGGGATGGTGCAGGGTTCTTTCACCCAAGGTCCTCTGGTGGCATCACGTGCCCAGAGAAACCAGGCCATGTTGAAATTAATCTGTCTTGGAGACCGTCCACACACAGGTCAGGAGCTGTGGACGGCTCTCCGCAATGAGACCAAGCGCTGGCTGGGTGCCAAGAACCTTGTGCCAGGCAAGGTGGTGTGCGATAACGGGCAAAATCTGCTGGCCGCCCTTAAGATCGGTAGGCTTGAGCACATCCCTTGCCTGGCACATGTCATGAACCTTGTCGTCCAGAAATTTCTAAAGAGCTACCCGGGTCTGGACTGCCTGCTGAGGAAGGCTCGAAGTCTAAGTTCGCACTTCCGCCGTTCGCACCCTGCTTCATCCCGCCTGGCTGCGTTGCAGCGTCAGCTCGGCCTCCCCGTCAACCATCTCATTGTTGACGTGGCAACATGCTGGAATTCCACCCTCCACATGCTCCAGCGATTGTGGCAGCAGCGCAATGCCATTACGCAGTACGAAGTGACACATGGCCTGACAAGCAGCGGTGCGGACCTCGGGGTGTTGAGCCACCGAGAGTGGAGGCAGGTGAAAGAGCTCTGCACCATCCTTGCCAGTTTTGAAGAAGCCACCAAAATGGTCAGTGCGGACAATGCCCTTGTCAGCATGAGCATTGTGGTGATCTTAGTTCTGGAACGATCGTTGGACACTCTGAAACAACAGCTCCCACCAGCGTTGGAGCAGGAGACGGACACAGATACGGACACGGAGCCTTTCTCTCCGTCAAACCCACAAGACCCGACAGTTTCACAATTTCATAGGTCTTCATTAGGCTGTGGTTGGGGGTCCAGAGCTAGTGCAAGGTGGCGCATCAGCTCTCAGGGTGCATCATCTCAGGCAAGTCAGGGCTGTGTTGAAGCTGTGCCGGAGGCAGCGGAGGAGGAGGAGGAGGTATTCCTAGACACCGACGTTACCGACGTCCCTGCCTTGGAAAGAGGTTTGCGCGAATTTGAGGCGGAGGAGGAAGATGAGGAAGATCAGTTTGCTAGTGCCCCTCGACCCAGAGGCTTGGGAAATCAAGGCTCCATCTCTCACATGAGTACTTGGATGCTCCATTTCCTCCAACATGATCCTCGCATTAAGACCATCAAAATGAACAACAGTTACTGGGTGGCCACCCTCCTGGATCCCCGGTACAAAACAAAACTCAGCACTTTCCTTCCACCCACCCAAATAGAGAGTAAAATGCAGGAAATGGAGACCTTGCTGATTGATCAACTGGAGACATCTGTTGCGTCTGCTTCACGTTCCCCAAATGTCACGGTGGAACAACATCAGCGACGTGACAGCAGTAGAGTGCCAAGCAGCCGTAGCGGCAGCAGCAGCAGGCAAGCTGGCAGAAGCCTAATGGGTGACCTCTGTCAATCTTTGTTTACCACCTCACCAACGCATGCAATGCAGGGCACACATCCAACACACAGAGACCAGCTTAAGATCATGGTGCACGACTATCTGCGTCTCAACACCGATGTTTTTGGATGTGTTCCGGACCCAATAGACTTCTGGGTATCCAAAATGGACAAATGGCCCGAGCTCGCTCGCCACGCCATAGAGGTGTTGTCCTGCCCAGCAGCCAGCGTCATATCTGAGCGGACCTTCAGCACAGCCGGAGGAGTCATTACAGACAAACGCATCCGGCTTTCCACAGATAATGTGGATCGTTTGACTTTCATCAAGATGAATCAGGCATGGATCTCTGATGATGTTGTGGCCCCAATTGCCGAGGTCACCGATTAGTTGCCGGTCTACTTCACATTCCTCTTCAAACAGAAATGGTCCTCTTGAAAACTTTTTTTAAAATGATCATTTCTTACTGCAATTTTTATTCTCTTTTCCCAACAGTTCATTTTGCTGGTTTTGCTGTGAGGAGACTGTAAAAGACAGCAAGGTTTCATAACAACACCGTATTCCATTTACTCACTTTATCTTTAGAAGTTTTCGCATTGTCAATGGTTTTGAGGTCATGTTGCTGTGAGATACAGCTATAATTATGGTCCTTTGGAACAGAAATGTGGCTTTTAAGTGGCATTTCTCCCTCACAATTTTTAATAGTGGCTGAGAAGTCATATTTATAATTTTTGGGTTATGTAGCTGTGAGATACAGCAATAATCATGGTTCTTTGGAACAGAAATGTGGCTTCTAAGTGGCATTTCTCCCTCACAATTTTTAACAGTGGCTGAGAAGTCATTTTTATAATTTTTTGGGTCATGCTGCTTTGAAATGCAGCAATACTACAGGTCCTATTATAAAAAAATGTTGTTTCTAACAGACATTTGTTCTTCACAATTGTCCAAAGTGGCTCAAGGGTCATGCTTTGAATTTTTGGGGGCATTTTGCTTTGAAATGCAGCTATACTACAGGTCCTATTATAAAAAAATGTTGTTTCTAACAGACATTTGTTCTTCACAATTGTCAAGAGTGGCTCAAGGGTGATGGTGCTGTCAGAAACAGGAATAGGTAGGACACTGTTAAAGGACACATATTGCAAAATGACTTGTTTTTGCAAGATCTTTAACATAGCTATCAATCCCTGTATTGAGACAACCCATTTAATACAATTAAAAAAAGAGAAACAAAGACATGGTGGGATTCCATCCTATTTTAAAAATGTGTTTTCTAGAATTAAACTACTAAAAAACTTGCATGTACAAAATAGCTGTTAAAAAAATTCCTCTGAATTGTACAAGGGAGGTACAGGAAAACTTGACCAGATGTAGGTTATTCAGAGGACATGGAATATGGAGCACGGACAGAGAACAAAGTACAGAGACAATTTCCTCCAGCACGTTGAGTAAAATGAGAAAAAGAATGCCAAGAAAAAGGGCACCTGGGTGGAACAGGAGCGTTAACCACCAGTATTTCCAAGTGAAGCTCAATTGGTCCGCACTCATACGGAGGGGCAAGCGCTACACAGGACAGGGACAGTATATGTCCAGTAAAAATAAAATGGTGGTTGAAAGACTCCTATTTCCGGTACTTTTTAATTTGTGGGTCAGACAGGTTTAATGGTCATTCTGCGGTACAGGACAGATATAGTTAATGTCCAGTTCAACTAAAATGGTGGTTCAAAGACTCCTTTTCCTGGCACTTTTTAATTTGGGGGTCAGACAGGTTTAATGGTCATACTGCGGTCCAGGACAGGTATAGTCAATGTCCAGTTCAACTAAAATGGTGGTTGAAAGACTTTTTTTCCCGGCACTTTTTAATCTGTGGGTCAGACAGGTTTAATGGTCATTCCACGGTACAAGACAGATATAGTCAATGTCCAGTTCAGCTAAAATGGTGGTTGAAAGACTCCTTTTTCCGGCACTTTTTAAATGTGGGGGTCATGCAGGTTTGGGGCTCATGCTGTGGCCCAGGACAGGTATAGTCAATGTCCAGTGAAACTAAAATGGTGGTTAAAAGACTCCTTTTTCCGGCACTTTTTAATCTGGGGGTCATGCAGGTTTGGGGCTCATGCTGTGGCCCAGGACAGGTATAGTCAATGTCCAGTGAAACTAAAATGGTGGTTGAAAGACTCCTTTTCCTGGCACTTTTGAATCTGGGGGTCATGCAGGTTTGGGGCTCATGCTGTGGCCCAGGACAAGTATAGTCAATGTCCAGTGAAACTAAAATTGTGGTTGAAAGACTCCTTTTATCGGCACTTTTAAATGTGGGGGTAAATGCAGGTTTGGGGCTCATGCTGCGTTCCAGGACAGGATATTCAATGTCCAGTTCAAGTAAAATGATGGTTAAATCATACTGCCTTCTGGCACTTTTTAATTTGTGGGTGATGCAGGTTTAAGGGTCATGCTGTGGTACAAGACAGGGATAGTGAATGGTGTGTGATTTTTTTTCTGTGGCTTTTATAACCTAAGTGTGTTGTCTAAGATGTAGCACGTATCCATTTGACTGTTGTGGATGTTAATTCCAGCTTCTCCAGCCCTGTTTGGGTGTAAGAATGAAGGTGTTGTTGCTCTCCCATAGACTTTAATGGTCATCGATCATAATCTACTATCGACTATCTTGTCGATGATGGTCGACTATTGACCATCGACCGATGTCGATGGCCAACGTAATCGCTCAACACTAGTTATATGTAGTAATAACTTAAAATGCTTTAAAGTATCTAAGTAATTTTGTGACACAGTGTAATTTATTTTTTATGACTCTATAATCAAGGTATAATTCATGTTCATATACAGTGAGTCCCCGACTTACGTCGTTCCGACTTACGTCTGTCCCCTGCGGTGGCCCGGGCACTGTCAGCAATCTTTGAAGCTGTACGCGACTCCTGGGAGCGCATGCAGCTGACTCTCCGGTCCCCGTCGGTGTCCGGGCACTGCCATTGCATGGGCACCGGCGGGGATTGCTTCGGCTCTATGCGCTCCTTCCAGAGTTAATAGAACCGAAGCCTCTATTGCAGAGCAGAGAGCGAGTGCTCCCTGCTCCGCAATAGAACTCCGGAAGGTCGCAAGCAAACATGCGACCTTCCGGAGTCTCCGGCGCAGGCAGCGCGCAATGTCATCATGCTGCCTGCGCGGCCTGATGACATCACCGACCTGTGCAGGAAGACAGAGCTGGAGGTGAGCAGCGGGAGAGCGGGGGACTGGGGTGAGTATCTGTGTTTGTTTTTTTTTAATAAGCTCTGCCTATAGCTATCTGTGGGGGACATACCTGCCTATAGCTGCCTATGGGGGACATACCTGCCTATAGCTGCCTATGGGTGACATACCTGCCTATAGCTGCCTATGGGGGACATACCTGCCTATAGCTACCTATGGGGGACATATACCTGTCTATACCTGCTATGGGGGACATACCTGCCTATACCCTGCTATGGGGGACATACCTGCCTATACCTTGCTATGGGGGACATACCTGCCTATACCTGCTATGGGGGACATATACCTACCTATGGGGGAGATACCTGCCTATACCTGCTATGGGGGACATATACCTGCCTATGGGGGACTTACCTGCCTATACCTGCTATGGGGGACATATACCTGCCTATACCTGCTATGGAGGACCTATACCTGCTATGGGGACCTATACTTGCCTATACCTGCTATGAGGGACCTATACCTGCCTATGAGGGGACATAGACCTGCCTATAGCTGCTTTGGGGGACATATATCTGCTAGGGGACATATACCTGCCTATAATTACACACCATACACACCATACATATACACCATACACCATACCTGTACTAAATATATTGGTTCCGACTTATATACAAATTCAACTTAAGAACGAACCTACAGTCACTAACCCGTATGTAATCCGGGGACTGTCTGTAGTAGCGCACATTAGAAGTTTAAGTAACACACATTCAAACCTTATTCATACCAGTCATTAAAAAGAAATTGGCAAAAATACATATTAATATATGAATAAGTAACCAATGAAGATAAACACAGGAAGGTTGGGTATAGTGGAGGGATGATACCAGTATGGGGTGTAAAGAAGTAGCATTTCTAAATAGTAGGGTCATAACAAAAGAAAGATTGTCAAGTGTAGTAGGAATAAGGTAACAAAGGAACATCAGGGGTGAATAAAAGAAAATATAATAAGGCAAAGTAAAAATGGATACATACTGTGTACAAAGCATGATACATAAATGGAAATGAGAAGAATTCTGGATCCCAAGCTTGAAAAGTTTGGTTCTAAAAAAAGGAATGTGACTAAATTTGTTCTTGAGATGATATATCTCATTTTTTTGTTCCTTCTATGTTTACTCTGGCCTAATAGTATGGATCATATACAAGGGCGTAACTAGTGAAGCCTGGGCCCCATAGCAAGCTTTTGGATGCTCCCCCTCCCCCTCACCCCCCTCCCCGACCACGAACATTTACCAGGACCTCTTAGGTCATGCAATCACTAGATAATACAAGGAGTGATTACCTCACTATAGATATTACCATCATACTGCTACCAGACAATTCCCACTATTCCCAGATCAACATTACGAATAGCGCTACTACTTATGGACCTTATTATACCGCTAGAACACGACCACAAATTACCACCAAACAGTGACTGAATACTACCCCTATACTATTACTGAATAAAGATCTGTATATAAAATATACCTCAATCCCTGCCATCCACCTCTGTACAAACTTCCCAAGGGTGGGAGAGTGGGTACAGGCCATGGCTTAGGGGTCATATAGGCAGCCAGGGTTCAGGTAGGCTATAGAGGGTAGGATCAGGTAGGTAGCCAGGCAGGGTCTGTTAGGTAGCCAGGGTCAGGCAGGGTCAGTTAGGTAGCCAGGGTCTGGTAGGTAGCCAGGCAGGGGCCATATAGGCTTAGGGGCCATTTAGGCAGGCAGGGTTCAGGTAGGCTATAGAGGGTCATGCAGGAAGGCACGGTTCAGGTAGGCTTTAGGGGGTTATATAGGTAGAAAGGCACGGTCAGGTAGGCTATAGGGGCGTCATATAGGTAGCTAGGCAGGGTCAGGTAGACTATAGGGGGGGTCAGGAATGCTACAGGGGGGTCAAATAGGTAGCCAGGCAGGGTCGAGTAGGTAGCCAGGGTCTGGTAGGTAACCAGGGTCTGGTAAGCAGTCAGGCAGGGTCTGGTAGATAGCCAGGGTCTGGTAGGTAACCAGGGTCTGGTAGGTAGCAAGCAGAGTCTTGTAGGTAGCCAGGCAGTCAGGTAGGTAGCCATGGTCTGGTAGGAAGCCAGGCAGGATCAGGGAGGTAGCCAGGCAGGGTTTTGTAGGTAGCCAGGATTAGACAGGGTCTGGTAGCCAGACAGGGTCAGGTAGGTAGCCAGGCAGGATCTGGTAGGTAGCCAGGCAGGGTCAGGTAGGTAGCCAGGGTCTGGTAGGTAACCAGGGTCTGGTAGGTAGCCAGGCAGGGTCAGGTAGGTAGCCAGGGTCTGGTAGGTAACCAGGGTCTGGTAGGTAGCCAGGGTCTGGTAGGTAGCCAGGCAGGGTCTGGTAGATAGCAGACAGGGTCAGGTAGGTAGCCAGGGACAGGTAAGAAGCCAGACAGGGTCAGGTAGGTAGCCAGACAGAGTCAGGTAGTTATCCGGGGTCAGGTAGGTAGCCAGGGTCAGGCAGCCAGGCTACTTTAATGTAAATGAAAATAAGAAATCACTTACTCACCTGCCCCACGCTTCCTCGCAGCTCAGCTCCCGGGCAGTCTGTGTTCGGCGCGGGCGGTGCGATGATATGACGTCACACTGTGCGCCGCACCTGCTAGGCTTAAGGCCTAACAGGCAGGTTAGCAGAGCGGAACGTAGGCGGCTCCTCTCTGCTAACACCGGGTGGTCCTGCGTCTGAACGCCCGGGCCGGAGGGCCCAGGCATTCAGAGGCAGGATGCGCTGGGCCCCACAGCTCCGCGCCCGCCGCCTGCGGAACTGTTATGTTCGTTGCCGTTGGGCACAGGAGCAGAACTACCAGGGCAGAAGATGTGTTAGCAGCTGCCCCGGGGCCCGGGCCCCCCCCCCCCCCCCAAAAAAAAAAAATCACCATTTTGAGATTGGGAATTTTTTTCACTGTAGAGTTAGACTCCTGGATGCCATAGCAACCACTCAGCCCCTGCAATCTCATTTTGGGGTGGAGGCTTTAAGGGGAGTAACTATTTAGATGCCACGGCATCTAAATGGTTAAATAGCAGAAGATGGATCTGGCTATGATCTCTGCTGTTACTGGCAGTTGTCACCTGGCACCCACCATGTAAGATTATGTATAATAATCTTATTTAGTCCCCAATAAACTATGTAGTCACAGAGACTGACAACATTTTTGGCAACAAAAAATAACCCTGCACCAGCCGGGGATTAGGTTGGTTGCACAAATCCCTTCTCAACATTCTACTTGATATACTACTCCATAGTCTCCATAGTCTATACTACTCCAGAGTAGACAAGAAATAAGTCCTCCCATTGGGGGTCTTAGAGCTGGTAAGCAAATTGATGGGGTAATCATAGGCTCTATTAGGAGGGAGAACACTAGAGGTATATTAACAGAAAACATAATATTGCTCAGCAGAAAGACATTGAAGATAAATAACTGCAACTGAAATGGGTTGTTTTAAGCATCTATCCATGACTTTCCCCATTTAACCAACTCTCCATAAGGTCAATCAAAACTGGATTATGAAGTGTAAACCAAGGATCCTTAAAAAAACTGAATAAAAAGTAGAATTGACCAACAACTGAACTACTGACAATTTGAGATCTGGTGTGTGTAATTTCACATATTCCCCTTTTAAGAGGATGCCATCTGAGGTCCAAATGGGTTCCTCCAAAGGCACATCATTAATACCCAATCTTAGGGGCAAATCAAAATAAAACAAATCAGCTATAGCACCACTGTCAACAAAGGCATGAAAAGGCAAAGACACACCCTTCCCTCCTTCCCTAGACGGTGACAACAAAATATCTGTGGGAGAAAAAATTAAAATATGTTCCCAAAAAACTGAACTTTCCCAACTTTAGGGTACATTTCCTGGAAAATTACCCAGGCATTAGGTTATTTAAAGTTTGAATCTGGGCTGACAGAACTAGCATATGGTTAGAGTCCATCATGATGCACCATATTTGTTTTCTTTTTGCAGAAAATAATGTAACGATGTTTGTTAACAGGGATGGAAAACTGAACTCAGAATGGAATGAAACCAGTCAGCAGAGAAATTCAGGTAATATCTGAAGCATGTATCACAAAAACAAAATAAAGACTTTTTATTAGATGATGGACAGCAAGATGGACAATGACAAGGTCATGGATAAAGATAAAATGATAAATTACTTAAATTCTGAAAAATTACACTAAGCAATACATGATACTAACAACTAGCTTTCAATAAATCTGTCCCTAACTCCCGTGCTTAGCGATGTCCCTAATACCAGACCCCCTAAGCCCTATTCCATTCCTGACTATATTCCTACCAATGTCCCTCAGCTATGCTGACCCTAACCAGAACAATGCAAAACTACCAAAAATAACTCAGGAATAGAACACACTGTAAAACTGACAAAGGTCAGAACTACTGTAACCATAAAACTAAAGGCAAACAGAACAAACAGGAATCTAATTAACTGGGCACAGAAACCTAACCAAAACATGAAATAGGACTGAATACCTAATATGCTATTAACAGAATGGAAGCAGATCAAAAGACTCAAGCTCTCAGCTTAACAGTATACTATGTGCCCACTACCAAGTGAAACACAGCTTTATAGATGGCTAGTAATCAACCATTACCACTAACTGAGTTCAAAAGTATTGTATAGTCAGTTGATCCTTGTTTAAGATTGTTGCTATGCAACTGCCTTATCTGGTCTAGTAAGCACAAGAAGAAGAAATGACAAGGTCATTCCAGTCATTCATAACACTGTCATACACAAAGACTTATACAACAGTTACACTCCATCTTTCCTTAGCATATTTTTCTTACTCCATACTGTAACTTCCATTTGTTTATACATTCTCCTCTACCACCTTCTCCTATTATTCCTTTGCTTCCCTTCTTTCTTTCTTTTTTGTACATGATTCATTGCATCTAGTGTTGAGCGATTTAATCGACAGAAGTTAAAATCGTGTAGATTTTCACTGTTTTCTCGAACCGATTTTTTTCGGTAAAATAGGGTAAAAAATTTGCGATCAGGACTTGCGATCGACGCCCCGCACCTTTTTCACTTTTACTTTGAGCTGCTTCCCCTACTTTTGGCACCATCTAATCAGTGCAGGGCACAGAGGGGGGTCAAAAATGTCACCACTGAGGGTGTAGGGATCTCATTGGCTGCTAAAATCACATGACCAACTTATGTGTATGTCATTGCATTTCCTATTGAACTCCATTTTGACTTTACTCTCTGTACTGAACACATTGCTGCCTCTGTGTGCTTGTTTGCCAGCAGGCAGAAATACTATTTTCTAACGATTTCACACAGGAAAAGCTGCTAGTTAGATTACTTGGGGGAGGGAACAGCTAGCTTAGGGAATCATACACATCAATGGATAAGGAGTCAAGGGAGTTTTGTACAGCTTTTGTATAGTGTATGGTGTTGTATAAGTGGCTGAATTTTTCCCATCTCTATTTAGAGTGCCCAAAAGTTAATCTCTCCTGTATTGGGGGTCCAGCCACTGCAGAAGACACCAAATCTGCAATAGAAAGAAATGCAAGTGTTGCAGTGTTGCTTCCAGGGTTCTTCCATAAGACAGCGTTAAAAGATATTCCATAGAAAGAAATCTTTTTAATACTATTTGCTTGTAGTTAAATTTTTTGATTCAAGAAGACTTCCATGTCACACTGTTGGTACCAGGGCTCTATCATAAGACCCCATTTCACGGATATTCCATAGAAAATAATCTGTTTATAATCCTATTTGCCAGTTGCAAAGTAAAGGCATTTAAGAACACTTTTGATTTGCTGTCTTTGGAGTACAGTTCTTCAATACGAGACTGTGAACAAATATTGATCTTTTTTATATTTGTATTTTTGAACATGGAGCGAACTAGAGGTGGTAAGCAAGCAAGGAGGAGCGTAAGACATGGAGCTAGAGGTGCGAAACAAGGAACTCCTTCCAGTTCTCTGGAAAACACACAAGCGACCCCATTGTCAGTTGCAGGACCTTCAGGCCTGTCATCGCTTAGTCGGCTCCCTGTGCATCTGATTACTGAAGAGCGTCACTAATATATTCTTCAGTGGTCAACACAACCTATGGCAATCATAGTTATCATCATTGTCATCATTTCCACCATGTAATGGCCCTGGTATGCCTCCAATATCAAATGCCGAGTATGCATTTCTTTGCCAGAAAAGCCATCCCTGACCTGGCAACCAAGTTGCAGAAAAGATCTTCAGCGCGTTGGATGCATCTGTGTTCACCAAAGTCCATCTCACTACAGACACATGGACTAGTAAGCACAGTTGTGGGTGTTACATCTCATTGACTGCTCACTGAGTGAGTTGGATGGATGACAGTGTGTCTGGTGATGGGTCTCGGGCTCCGCAGACACTCTTACATACTGCAGGGATGGTGAAGAGTCCTGATCCTCAAACTCCACAGGTTGCATCACGTGCTAAGAGAAACCAGGCCATACTGAAATTAATGTGTATTGGAGACCATAAACACACAGGTCAAGGGCTGTGGACTGCTCTGCACACTGAGACCGAGCAGTGGCTGGGTGCTAAGAACCTGGCACCAGGCAATTTGGTGTGCGACAATGGGAGAAATCTCCTTGCCGTCCATAGGGTCAGTAGACTTACGCACATCCCTTGCCTGGCACATGTCATGAACCTGGTTGTGCAGAAATTTCTCAAGTGCTACCCAGGTCTTGACTGTCTGCTCAGGAAGGCTCGAGGTCTTATCTCACACTCCTTGCTTCAGCACAACTGGCAGCGTTGCAGCGTCATCTGCACCTCCCCGCCAACCGTCTCATTGTTGACGTGGCAACATGCTGGAATTCCACCTGCCACATGCTCCAGCTATTGTGGTAGCATCGTAATGCCATTATCCACTATGAGGTGTCTCTTGGCCTCACGAGCAATGGTGCGGACCTCGGAGTGTTGAGCCATAGAGAGTGGAGGCAGGTGAAGGATCTCTGCAACATTCTTGACAGTTTTGAAGATGCAACCAAAATGGTCAGTCAGGACAATGGCATTATCATATTTGATAATGGTCATATTTTTACTGGAACAAGCATTATACTCTCTGTGGCAGCAGGTCCCTGCAGTGATGGAGGAGGATGAGGCGGACATAGAGCCTTACTCACCGTCGGATGTAGAAGGCCTGACTGTTTCCTAATTGTATCGGTCTTCTTTACGAGGTGGTTCGAGGTCCAGGGCGGGTTCAGGATGGCAGTTAAGCTCACAGAGTAGATGGCATGACGCAAGCCAGGGCTCTGGTGATGCTCAAGATGAGGAAGGAGGAGGATGATGAGGCAGGGGTGGACACCAACGGTACTGATTTCCCTTCGGTGTTAAGAGGTTGGCACAGATTTCAGGAGGAGGAGGAAGAAGAGAAGGAAGATCTTGTTTTGCCCCTCAACCCCGTGGCTTGGGAGACCCTGGCAGCAACTCACACATGAGTGCTTGGATGCTACATTCACTGCAACATGACCCACGCATCAAGGCAATCAAAATGAACACGATTACTGGGTGGCCACCCTCCTTGATCCACGTTAGAAATTAAAAGTCAGCAATTTCCTTCCACCCACACAAATCCACAGTAGAATGCAGGAACTTGAGGCAGTGCTCATTGACCAACTCGAGACATCTGTTGTGTCTTCTTCACATTCTAATGTCACGGTGGAACAACGTCAGCAACGTGCCAACAGTAGAATGGCAAGTAGCCGCAGCATCAGCAGGCAGTGTGGCAGAAGCCTAATGGGTGATATGTGGCAATAATTTTTTACCACCTCACCAACGCCTGTAAGGCAGGGTAGCATTCAGACACACATAGACCGCCTTAAGACAATGATCCATGACTACCTGCAGCTCAACACTGATGTTTTTGGACTTGGTCTGGACCCAATCGACTTCTTGAAGTCCAAACTGGATGAATGGCCTGAGCTTGCTCGGAACACCATAGAAGTTTTGCCCAGCAGCCAACGTTTTCTTAGAACGCACATTCAGTACAGCTGGCGGGGTGATAACTGACAAACATATCCGTCCTTCCCCCGAGAATGTGGATCATTTGACATTTATTGAAATGAATCAAGCATGGATCTCTGACAATTTTGTTGCCCCGGTTGCCGATATCACCGACTAGTAAACTGTAGTACGTCTTCTTCACAATGTGAAATACACATTCCATCAGTCATCTATTAACATCAGTCATTCATCAGTCATCAGTCTGTCTGCCATAAGTCATTTATTAAGCGTTTCTGGGCCCCATACAGCCAAATCAAATGGGGCCCCCACCCATTAATAGTTCTTGTTTTTTTTACATATTTGTGGGCCCCTTTTTGATTAGGGCCCCTGACAGGAGTACTGCCCTATTGGCACCCCTGGCGGTAGCAGCTAGTTAGATTAGTTGGGTGGGGTGGGTACAGCAAGCTTAGGAAATCATAGACAGCAATAGTTAGGGATTTTTATATTGCTGGCTGCATTTTTCCTGTCTTTAGTCTGAGTGTCCAAAAGTTAATTTTTGTAGTTTTTGTGATCCAGCTACTGCAGAAAACACTGTTAGCAAATGTCCTTCTTGGAAGAGACGTTATTTCAAATCCTAATTTTGTCTTTAAAATTTGATTGAGTGTCAAAAAAGGTCATTTTTGCTGGTTTTGGGGGTCAGACCACTGTAAAAGACACCAATAGTAAAGGTCCTATTGAAAAAAAATCTAATTTCATATACTCATTTCTACTTGCTAATTTTATTCTGAGTGGCCATAAGGTCATTTTTTTCTGGTTTTGTGGTAAGGCCACTGTAAAAGACACCATTAGTAAAAGTCCTATTAAAAAAATCGTATTTCAAATGCTCATTTCTTCATGCAAATTTTATTCTGAGTGTACAAAAGGTCATGTTTGCTGGTTTTGGGGTCAGGCTACTGTAAAAGGGGTGCCAATAGGGCAGTACTCATGTCAGCGGCCCTAATCAAAAAGGGGCCCAGTGATATGTTAAAAATAGCAACTAGTAATGGGTGGGGGCCCCATTTGATTTAGTTGCATGGGGCCCGGAAATGGTCAATAGATGACTGACGGCAGCCCTGGCTACCACTGCACCTACTATAACTATGGCCCTGCCAGCTGAACCTCCTTGTTCCCCGTTGGGATGTTCTTGCTGCCACCACATATATCACATGTTCTTGGACCCTGGTGAAAAAAGTGATAGGGGGCTCCTGCCAATTACCTTGTGCCATTTCCAATACCGGTTTCTTCTTGTGTGTCAATGTGGCCACGTAGCAGCTGCCACCGCTGTACCTACTATAGCTGCGCTGTCCTCATCTCTTCAGTTAGCCATTGAAAGGAATGAATTATTTAAGCCTGTGACTCTTAGAGCCAAATTGTCTTCACTAAGTTGTACAACGTATCCAGTTTACTGTTATGGATGGTAATTCCAGCTTCTCCTCACCTGTTTCAATATAAAAATCAACCTGATCATCTACTGCCATTGACTTTATTGTGAATCGACGATCGGATCGAGATGGGATTGGAAATTGAACAGATTTTCTTCAAAATCGAGAATCGACTCAATCTCGATTTTTTTTTAGCAATCGCTCATCACTAATCACATCCAGACATTCATGAACTTCCTGCTCATTTCCCCTAACTATTTGAGAATACTGACTTCTGTACAGCTTGATACCACAGTCCGCTTTGTCACTACTCCTGCTACACCTCTAATGGCTTCATGTCATTTGAGCAAACTCCCCCATCACTCTTGAGTAAGCTTCTATGCTCTCTCTTTCCCTCACTAATTCCATTGTCCTGTTTTAAACCATTTTTTATATCCTTTATATTAACTTCCACTCATTTATTTACTCTACTTCTTGGGAACATCTTAATGTATACTGTTATAAGTTGTGACTATTATGTACTCTACTCGGTATTTTGCCTTTTCTCCCTCCTCCTTGCCATGTACTAAAAGCATCAACCCAACTTCTACTATACATGGTAATCTTTTTGGTATGACTTTTGTTATGACTACTCCCTCTACTGGCAGGGAGAGGAGAGGAGTGGCGAAGACAACTGTCTATCACCACTCAGTCTAAGCTATCTGCAGCCCAGCAGCAGGGCTAGTAGTAGTAACAGACGGATGTGGTAGAGAACCTGTAATCACCACACAGCAAGTACTGGAAAAAGACACAGTTCAGAGTAGTATAAAGAAAACATACAATTCAGGCACAAAATCATGGCCAAAAGCACAGTCTTTGCCATACTTTATGGGTAGAGGACTACAAAAGGCACGATCATTACAATCACATTGTACAGTCACGTGTTACATTAATATTTAATAATGTGGGCTACTATGTAAATATGAATTACACCTTGACTGTGGAATCATAAGATAAGTTTATCTGAATTGTTATTTGACATTTTTAGGAGAACTGTTGCCTCTTGATACTTTCTCAAATATGTATACGGACCTTTTATAAGTAGGTAAATTATACTTTGATGTATATGGTATATATGACATCAATATAATCTCATTTGACTTTGAGTGCTGTTGACATTTCACATTAATATTATGTGGGATTGTGGCATTCCTTCAACACGGAAAGGCAACATCGATAATGTCTCAAAAACAAACAAAAACTTCAGCATCCCATTTAGAAACAAATCCCAAAATTTATTGTAATAATTAATTAATATTTACCTTCTTTTGTGCACTACTCTAGATGACACTTATCAGAAACAAGTTTAATATGCCATTTCAAAGATAACTGTAGCACCTTGATAATTGTGTAATTTTTCTCTCAAATATTTATAAGAACCTTGTATTAGAAGACTAGTTTTACTTTGTCGTAATTGGAATAAGTAGTATCGCTAAAGTCTCTTTCAACTTTGAGTGCTGTTGATTTTTCACATGAGTAATTCATGGGATCGTGATATCCTTCCAACATGGACCTATCTAATCATAGATTAGCTTTAAATAGAAAAAGTTCCAGCTCACCAGTCTCCACGATGCAGATGCAAGTCATGGTTTTTAATGTTTCAATAGGTTTTTGGATATTTAACCATGTGGGACACTGAGATTTTTGGTATTTATTGTTTGAACATTATTGGTGAGGACCCTTGACTTTTAGTTCAAGCATGTTTTAATATTAATCTTTACTTTCTTTTGTGCACTACTATAGATTTATAAATTATGCCTTGACTGTGAAAACATAGGATATATTTATCTGAAGCAACTGCTATATCCTAGTTAAAGAAGAACTGTTGCCTCTGATAATGATGCCTAGAGATGGGTGCATCGATTCTAACGAAGTGGAATTCGCTTAGAATTTCAGGAAAACTTCGGTTCTGCACGAAGCCGAAGTTTAGGGTGATTCATGGGAACGAAGCGTGTTTTTATTGGCAAAATGGCTGCGAGCACATGGCGTTACATGGGGCAGAGAACTCCGGGAGGAAGAAAGGAACACCCTCAATGACATGTACAGACATGAAGCCAATCAGCAACCGACGGGCTTCTGTGACGTCACAGTCCTATAAATACGGACTTCATCTTAAATCCTCACACTTCTTACTGTCTGTCCTGTCTAGCTGCTGCTGCTGCTGCCGCTGCTGCTGCTGCTGCAGCAGCAGCAGCACTATATTGAACAAATTATAAAACAAACTTGTTTTATCAGCGACTGGGGGGAAAGACCATTACAAGTGTTACAAGTGTGTGTAATTTGCACACTTGTTACTCAAGCAGCATTATAATCTATGTGCTGCTGCACTATATTGCACTCATTATAAAACAAACTCGTTGTTACTCAACCAGCGTTATTATTTTCTTGCAGTTTGTGGGGTAATGTCCCTAAAGTCCAGGTTGGGTGTACTTCTGTCCCATATATGCCTAATTTTCATCTGGTTGTTCTGTAGGGTATTTAATAAACAAGTCTTAGTTTAACCACTTGATTGTGGGTTAATTTGCATTAAAATATAGGGTGCCTTTTTTTTCTTTTATCCCATATACGCCTAATTTACATTTGTTTTTTCTGTAGGGTATTTCATACCAAATGCTTAATCTAACTTCTTGATTGTGCGCTAATTTGGACAAAAATACAGGATGTCTTTACTTTTTTGTCCTCTATACTCCTAATTTACATCTGGTTTTTCTGTATGATATTTCATACACGAGGCTTAAAGGGGTTGTCTCGCTACAATGATTGGGTTTTAATTAAAAGATCTTTAAAAAACAAGCAGCTTTGCAATATATGTTCATTACAAATGTCCTACTGATTTTGAGTTATCCCTGTTAGTAGTAGTGCATCAGCTTCTCAAATCCCTATAGCAGTCGACCTGTTGATCTTTATCTCACTGGCTGTCAGGTCTGATGACTCATCACCTTCTGAATACAGGTCATAGCACAGAGCCCCTCCAGCACAGTATGCTTCTGTAGTGGAGGGAGGGAGAGGGCATTGGCTTCTGTGTCTGTGTAGCTGGATTAACCCTGTGTGTGCCTGCTTCCTCCTGCTCTCTACACAGATTGAGGAGCGCAGAGGTGAGGCTGATCAATAGATAGTGACAGCAGTGACCCTGTGTGTTACTATAATCATGATGTGTCTGTGGAGCTGTGACTATACTAATAGAACAGATCAGGGGGGCATGTGAACGTTTTATGCTCTGCTGTATTAGTGACACATCGTGATTATAGTAACTCACTTCACAGCTGCCATGTGTCTGTTCTGACAGGGTTTGTTCTTGCTTGAGATATGGAGATTTGTATGCTAAGCAGGGGGTATAGGAACACATGCATCCCCTCTGCTCTGCTATTAGCATACACAGCTTCACAGACCTCTCCACACTCATAGATCAGCCCTCTCCCTGTTGTCTCCTGACTCAGCTGTGATCCAGCAGCCTGCAGCAGACCTAGGCAGGCACACACAGGGTTAACTCTGGCAGCAAACCCCCTTGTCCTGCCCCTGTTGTATAGAAGGAGAGCTGTCTGTGTGCTGAGGGGAGGGGGGAAGAGGGAGGAGAAGAGGCAGACAAGAAGCACGCCCCTCAATTCAAAAATCCTATGCTAACAGTGACATTGAAGTAGGCTGAAAGCCTGTCGTGAGAAAACTCCTTTAATCTAACTTCTTGATTGTGCGGTAATTTGGACAAAAATACAGGGTGTCTGTATTTTTTTGTCCTTTATATGCCTAATTTACATCTGTTTTTTCTGTATGATATTTTAACAAGGCTTAAATTTAATTCTTGATTTGTGGAAAATTTGAACAAAAATAGGGGGTGTTTTTATTTTTTGCCTCTAATGCCTAATTTTTACATCTGTTTATTGACAATATTTCATACACAAGGTTAATTTAAAATTTTTTTAAATCAAAAGGGTTGTCAGAGAGAGGTGTCGGGCCCTTCACATGCGAGTGGCAGGGGGCACAGCCGTTCCTGGAAGGACAGGTCGCGCACGTAGGGAACAGGGCAGGGGGGGTCACCGGTGGGGCCCCAAAATGCCGGTGCCCATCAAGGCGTGTGTTGCCCAGAAAACCCAAGGGGTTTTTTTTGGTTGAAGGTACCCCTTTCCCCCAGATGACATTGAAAACCCCCAGCCAAGAGTTGGTGGGAAGTCAGAAAAAACCCTTATTGGGCAGGCCAAAAGCGAGTCAGCGGCCCCTCCCCTGCCTAAAAACCCCGCCTCTGTCCCGTTCGGTTCCCTCGCCAGAATCTACTATGTGGCCCCGGGTCAGCGCCATTTTAAAGCAAGGACGAACTCTTTGAGGACAGTCAGCGTATTGGGGAGCAAAGAGGTGGGGAGAACCCGTGCTTCTTGCGTGGGGGGGGAAAAAGTAGGTTTGGGAGAGTGGAGGGGGTTTTTTTTTGAAAACGTCAGGTCTGCATATTTAGACCTTGAGGAAAATAGCAGTGACGGGAAAACAAAAATCGTGCAATGTACCCAATGCACTTGGGAGCGGGGAAAGCAAGGGTTTCATATCATGTCGGGAGAGAGGGGTCAGTTTGCGCTTTCGGGCAGGGCGCAGTCAGCAAACTTGGTTTTGGCCTGATCAAAGGGTGGCAGCAGTGTGAGGTCGGGAACCAAACGGCCAGGGGTAGAAATACGCTTTCAGGTCCAAAAAGTAGGGAAAGGACCCAGCGAGCCGCGGCGTTAGTAACACTCAGTGGGGAGTGTTGCGGTAAAATCAATATGGCGGTGTGGCATTTTTTTGCTAGGAACTGGAGGAGCAAAACTGTGTAATGTAAAATTGTGTGCAGAAAGTGCCCCTGGAAAGGGAGTAAGTTGGCACCACGGCCCTGCGTCATCAATCATCCCCATCGATCCCCTGGGAGAAAGTGTCTCGATGTGGTGGTCCATCCTGCCGCTGCGCAAAAAGAAGCAGCACCCAGTGGCAGAAAGCCCTTTCAAACCAGTCAAGGGTCCACACCTTGCCAAAGGGGGCTTTCGTCTTTTTCCATCATCTCCCCATCCAGATGCTCCTGCTCCTCGCCCCTCATGGGGCCAGCAGTCTTCAAAGAGGTGATTGCCAAGAGACAAAGTAGGTCCCACCATCCTTTAAAGGGGCGAAGCTGACCCTGCCCCCCCAAATTTTTTGGTACTGCGTCCCCCCTTTCCAAGTGGGGAATCGCACCGGTCAGGAAAATGGTTATCCACCCAGGTGGGGAATTCCAACCTAAATTTTTTTTCCAGAAAGGCAGTCCGCCCTTCACAAAAAATGAGAAAAGAGGTGGGCCAGTCCTTGAGCCCCATGGTTTCTTTTTAAAGGGTCCCCGGCGCGTGGACGTGTGGGCTATAATACGGTAGGGCCCAGTAGGTTTTTTACGGCCCACTGGGTTTAATGTGCTTCCTGCCCCCCCACAACAAATTGGAAAGGGGATGCCACTTTTTTTCCCCCCGTTGTAACTGCTGCCCTGCCGGGCCCAAATTCCCCCCTTCTCCTCCACCACCACCTCGCCTCCAAAGTTTTAAGTGCGCTCCCCATACCACATGTGCAGGGCACAGCGGGGTCATGAGTTTTACACCTAGTTTTCGCAAAAACAAAAACACACAGGGAGGAATACTCCGACATCAACAAGAAATCATGTGTGGTTTCTCCGCACAACTGCAAAAGAACCATGGGACGACAAAGGAAGGAAAAATGGTTGTCCGTGCGCACCGGGGGGTGGGCCCTGCATGGAGTACGTGTTTTAAATTGGGGTGAAAAGGCCCGAAGCTTCCACCCACTGAAAACTTCTAAAAAGGCCCGGAAAGTGATGCCTTCATTTTTTTTTACAAACCAAACAAACCCCCCTGGTTTCAGGGGGCAAACGGCCTCCCCCAACATAGGTTTTTAAAACAAATTTTTTATCCATATTTAGACACCCGTATGAAAGGAAAGGCCATTACATTTTTTGTAATGCAAGCGGAAGGATACTCCCCTGTGATTTTTTTTTAGCCCGTGGCAGCTCATGGTAAATTGCCGTTTGTTCAGGCCCTTTGAAGAGGAGTTATTTGTCAGTCGACAGGACTCGGATAATAAAATATTCCACGCTTATGCCTGGAAAAGTGCTGCAAAATCTTCTGGACAGGGGACTGGGACATGGGGGCTTCACAGCCCCATGAGTCCGGTGGGGTGAACGGTGGGAGGAGGAGGGGGGGAGGACATTGGAGCACAAAAAGTGTTGGTGAAATGAGTGTTTTTTCTATCAGGGAAGGAAGGAGGAGCCCCCAGATGAGGTAGAGGGAGATGAGGAAGGGAGGCGATGACCCCCGAAGCCCCGTGGCAGTAACAGTGGAATGGAGGAGGGA
>JAODAL010061271.1:0-20424 GCA_025379985.1 Phyllomedusa bahiana | reverse complement strand
TATACTTATTTATGGGAAAATTTAACCCCTGTCGTCACTGGTGGAAGGCCGCCATATTAATCCTATAAAACTTTAAAACCTTTTAAATTGCGGGCCCCGTGCGCCCCTTTTTTGGGGAGAGCTAAATTGTCCCTTTATTGTGTTAAACATATTTGTTTTGAAAATTCGCCTGGTTGTCAGTGGTGCGAAGGCCCCCCAATTTTTAAATCCATAAAACTTTTAAAAAATCCCTTTATTGCAGCCCCTTTGGCTTTCCGTTAGCCGGGGGCCCGGGGACACGGGGGGGCGCCTTGGGGGGAGGCCCCCCATGACCAGGCGCCCCCGGGCGTTACGTGGGGCCCGTTAGGGTGAGGGAGCGCGGCGTGCGGGGGGCGCGCCCGTTTATAGGCGCCCCGAACTTTGGCCCCGGGGAGGCTTTTGGGCGCAGAGGCACTTAAAGAGTCTGGAGCTGCGCGCACTAAACCTCCGCCCCTTTCCCCTTAAGCGGCGGCATGTGGGGGATCGAGGAGGTATTGGAGAGCCTCGGGGCCCAGGGGAGCGAAACGGGGAAACCGGGAGGTTTTGCGGGGCCCAGGGGGGTTTTCGTTTCTGGGGACTTTCCCCCCCTCCTGCGCCCCGGGTTTCACCTGGGGGGGGGGGTTTGGGCCCCTTTCCGGGCCCCGGGCCAGGGTGTCCCCCCCAGAGACTTGCCCTGGATAACCCCCAGGGTCCGGGGCGCGTCAAGGGGGGAGCCCCTCAGGGGACCCCCCGGGTCCGGGTGGCGGGACGTCAGCTCGGACTCGCGCCCCCGGGCCCGGGAGGAACCCGGCACGACGGGGGGGGCCCCCACGGGGGGCCGGGTGGGCGCCCACCCCCCGTCCCAGGGGGGGCTACGCCCCGGGGCCCCCCTTTTCTGAAATGTTTCCCGGGGGAGGGGCGGGGGGCCCCGGTGAGGTACCGGTGGGGGCCCACGCCTGGAGTCGGGATTTCCGGGGTCGGAGGTGACCCGGGACGGGCGGGAAGCGCACACGGTTTCCGGGGATGGAAAAAACGGGGGGCATTCGGTTTGGGTCCCGGCGCGGGGGGGAAATGGCGGAAAGGAGCGAAAAAAAGGCGAGGCGGAGCACAGGTTCGGTCGGTGGTTCAGGGGGGGGATGGGGGGCCCGTAAAGGCCTGGAACAGGGGGCGTCGTGGATCAGGGGACAAGGCAGCGGTTTTAAAGGGATCGAGGGGAGCGGCTGGGGGGGATCACAGCCCCCGGCCGGGCGGGGTGAGTCCTCTTCTAGGGTTTTGAAATGTCATTTCTCGGGGGGGGGGGGGGTGGCGGGGGGCCCCATTTAGTTGGGGGGCCCCCCGGGTGGGAGGAGTTGGCGGGTTTAGTTTTTGGGGAGTTTTTTTAGCGGTTTTCCTGGGTGAGGGCATTTTGGGGATCGGAAATCCCCGGGGGTACCCGGGTGGGGGGGCGGCGACGTCCTCTACGGTTGTTCCCTCCTCTTTCCTGGGGGGCCGGGGTCCCGGGGGTTTGGGGTTTCCGCGGTCAGGGGGACGGGGGTGCGGGTGTGGTGAAAAGGCGGGGAAAACGGTTGATCCCGGTTCGACTTGAGGGACAGGGGCAAAAAGGGAGAAGTTTATTTGCTTGGGAGGGCCCTTGGGGCTAAACTTGAAGAAGGGGGTGAAGGAAAAGATTTGCAGGACAAATTTACGTCAAAATTTTTTTTCGCTTCTCCCTTTGGAAAAATTTTTAACTTAGAAAGGGAAAAAAGGGATGAGAGTAAAAAGGGGGAGGAAAAGGGGAGGTGGGGGGTTTGTTTTCCGCAGACCTTCCAGAATTGGTTGAAAGAAATTTGCCTTTTTGGCGGTGTGATGGGTTTAAAAAAGCCCCGGGGTTAACTGTTTCCGCGTTTTTTTTGTTATTTAAAACTCTTTTGGGGGAAACCCCAAGGGGGGTTTTAGGGGGTAAAAGGTGGCAAACTTTTAAGCAACTTTTTCGTGGGGGGGATGGCGGGCGTCCTCCATTTCGCTGGGAACCAATGACATCGGTCGGGGGTTTAAAAGGGTGATGGCACCTTTCTGGGTTTTTGGCCAACCCTTTAAAGGGGGGACCCGGTGCTACGGGTCAATGGGGGGCGCTGGGGGTCGATGGGTGGGGGCCCCTCGGGGGGGCCCTTTCGTACGGGGGGGTCTGTTGGAAATTTTTAATGAAAACCCAGTCCCCGGTTTTGGGTCAAACGGGTTTTCCCAGACACGTTTTTTTCATTTGGCAGGGGCCGCTTCCCATGGGTGTCAGGGTGCATGCGGGGGGGAAAAAGGAAAAAGGGGGGGGGTGGCTCAGCAAGGGGGCGACGCCGGTGGGGGGGCCCCCGCGATGGTGTCGGAAACAAAAATTTTTCCCAGACCAGAGAGCGGCATTTTTTTTAAAAAGGGGGGTTTTTAAAAGCGGGGGTTTTTTCGTATTCCGTTCCCCCCTCATGGGTACCCTTTTTAAACCCAATTTTTTTGGCGGCGGCCCATGCTCCCACCCGGGGGTAGGGGCCCCGACAAGCGGGGCCAAGGAGGTATCAGGGGGGAGGGGGGGGCCACAAAATTTCCCCTTTTTTAAAAGGTTGCAAATTTATTGTGCCCCCCGTTAGGGGGGGTTTAAAAAAAGAAGGAGAAAAATTTAAGTTTGATTCACCCATCTTTCGTTCCCAAAAGGTTTGCCCCGGTCAATGTTTGGCCCTCGACCCCGGAAAGCTTTTTTTCGGGGGTTTTACCCCTCTTTTGATGCAAGGGGTTTTTCTTTTGGGTGCGTTTTTATGGGGGGGGTTTTCTTATGGCCAAAAGGACATTGGTCCCCTTTTCAGGCTTTTTGGCCCTTTTCACCCGGGACAGTATTAACCGGTGGGGTTTTTTTGGGTTGGTTTCCTTTTTTGTTGACCCGGTTTTTAACCAAGGGGTTTTGGTTCGATTTTTGTTTTTTCTTTGAGCCCTTTAGTATTTTTTTGGAGTGGGTGGCCCGGGAAAGTGCCCGGTTTGGGGTCTGTGATTCATTATTTGGATGTTTTTCCCTTTGCGTTGGCCCAGCGGACCGGGGGGTTTGGGGGGGTCGTTTTTGGCACACACAATGGGTGAGGGGAAGTTTGGGGTTCCGCGGGCCCCTGAAAAGGGACGGAGGGTAGGCCCTTCTTGTTTTTTTTGGGGATTTGCATCGCTCCGTTTTGTGGAATGTGGGGTTGCCGGGGGAAAAAAAGGTGGTCGCTTTGGGGGGTAAAATAAAATTGGGGGTTAACGAGAAGGAAGGTGACTCTGCTGGCACAAAACCTTAATGGGGGAAGCTTAATTTTTCTTGCCGTTTTAATGCCCATGGGTCGGATTTTTTTCGAGACGGTTTGGGGGGGCGACGTCGGGAGTAAAGGGCTCCTCATCACTTTATTTGGTTGAAAGGCGGAAACCCGGGAGGGTCTTAAGGGGTGGCTGTTTGTTTTTGGAGCTTTACAATGGGAGGGCCCTTATTAGAGGGAGTGGTGAACAAACCCCGGGGTGGAAATTTTCACTGTTTCGGCGGGGAGGGGTTTTTTGGGGACGGGCATATTGGGCAAGGGGGGGTGGGGTGCCGGACGGGGGCCGGGCCCCGTGGGGGGGGATTCAGGTTTTGGGCAGGAAAACCCAGGGCTTTGGAGCTATTTCCTATCGTCTTTTGGGGTGGAGCTTTGGGGGGGGAATTTCAGGGAACCAAAAAAATTTGGTTTCACTGTGAAAAACTTGGGAGTTGTTTAGGCCTCAAAAACCCTGTCGGCGGGTTTTCCCCCCCGGTGATTGTTTGGGCTGCGCGGGCCTTTGTGCTTCGTTGCTGGGGCTGAACGAATTGGGGGAAAGGCGGTGCATGTTCCCCCGGGGTGGAATTTTGGGTTTGGGTGATGTTTTTCTCGTTTTCAGTGGGGGCCCATTTCGGGGGCTGGGTCCCGGGCGCCTCGGTCGAGGGGGGTGGTTGCCCAGTGGGCTATGGAAAATTGGTCGCCCATTCCCGCGAACCGTTGATGATGGCGTCTTTGGGCCCAAAGGGGACCCGGGTTCCCCCTTTTCGGGTCGTGGGAGCTTGGGGAAGGTGGGTGGAGGTCGCGGGAAACCCCGGAAAACGGCCCCAAAAAGGGGGGGGCGGCGGGGTCTGTTCTGCCTGGTTGGGGCATGTGGCCCCAGGAAAAATTTGGGCTTTTCCAAAAAAGGGCGTTTTCTTTAAGGGCTGGCTTTTGGTTTCAAGGCCGGGGTTTAAAGGGGGGCGTGCAAAGTCCCTTTGAGGTGGGGGCAGGCGGGTTTAAAAAATTTTTGGGGGGGGCCCGTGGGCAGTGGAAAGGGGGGACCGGGGGTTTTTTTTACTTTTGGAGGTTTGGGGGCGACGGTTGCCAGTGGGTTTGGTTTTTTGGAAATTTTTAGGGGGGGTATTGTTTTCCCGCTGGCCCCCTCTTTTTCTTTTTTTGGAGCCCTTTTGGGAAAAGGTGAGGTTTTGGGATCCCCCGGGAAGGGAATGGGGGGTGGGTCTGTTGGGGAGAAACGTGCAGCTGAAAAATTTGGGGGATTAATTTTGGGGTTTTGCGGTTTAAAACCGTTTTTTGGGGAAAAGGGGAAGGGTTTCTAAATTTTGGGGAAACGTCCCGGGGTCATAAGGGGTTCCGGTTCGCTGCTTCGGGAAAGTTATAGGCGGGTTGTGGGGGGGGGGGCCCGGGCCCCCGTTAGTGCAGGGGGAACCCGGGACGTTTTTGGCCCGTTTTTAATTTACCGGGAAACTTTTCCCCCCCGTTGTTTTTTGGGTGGGGGGTTTTTTTCCATCGAAAATTTGCTCCCCCTTAAATTTGGATTGGGCGGTACGGAGGGGCCCAGGGTTGGGGGGTTTTTATGCGGGGCGGTTTGGGAATCGGCAGATGGAAACGGGCATAACGTCATTTTAAAAGGGCCCCCATTGGTGCTGGTTACCACCGTGAAGTATATTAAAAACATAAAAAAAAAAAAAAAACAAAAAAAAAAAATGGGGGAAAGGGGGGTTAAAATTCGGGGGGTTTACCGGGGTACGGGGGTTTTGGAAGGGGGGTGAAGGGTATTTTTTCTTCCCCCCCGTTTTTTTTACTGTTTTGTGGTTTTTTTTACAAAGGGTTTGGGGCAGAGGTGGTATGGGTTTTCGGGCCCTCATTCGGGTTTAAGGGGTTCCCAGCGAGCGGCTTTCCGGGGGAGGGGGCGTTTAATTTTGGTATCCCCGGTTTTTTTGTGGGCTTGGGGCGTTGGATCGGGGAAACGAGGGATGCTTTGGGGGGGACAGGTTTTTTCCAGAATCCAACGGTTCGCCCAATGGGATCCCCCCCCGAAAAGTTTTTTGGGCCTTTATGTTGGGGGTTTGGGTTTGGCCAGCGGCCCCCTTTGGGGCTCATTAGGGACATGGGAAATTTTTATTTGCTTCGGTTTTGGGCGGTGTTCCCGGGGATGGTCACGGTTTTGGGCAGACCCTTTGGGCCCCCGATTGTCTTTGGGGGGGGTTTCCTCGTTGGTGGGTAAATTAATTTGGGCTCGCCTGAAAGTGAACAGGGCGGTGGCTCTTTTTTGGTACGAATGGGGTTTTTCGTGCGCCATAGGGGAAATTGGGGGCCGGGCGAGGGGGGGTTTTTTGGGGTAGGGAAGGGGTTCATTAAAAGCGGTCCCGGTTTTTTGGTTTTTTGGTCGTTGGGCTTCGGGGGGGGGGGTTTTAGCGAGAAATTTGGGGGTGTGGGGGGGGGCCCCGCTCATGAGGATTCCCTGGGACGTTGGTTTTGGGGGGGTTGGGGGCCTTGGGGGTGGAATGGAGTGGGGGGGGTAAAGGGTTTTGCCCTTGGGTCCCAGTTTTTATGGATCGGTCGGGGGGGAGGTTTGGGGGGTCCGGGAGGGTTTTCCTTTGGGGGCTGGTGGGGTGGGTTTTGGGCCCCCTGAGGGGGCTTTTTGGGGGCCCTTTAAGCAGGGGTGATGGCTGGGGGTAATATGTGGAGATAAAAAAAGTGTTAAGGCTTTTGCCGGGTGGGTTTTTTTTGAAATTGAAATTTCCAAAGGGCCTTTAGCCCCCAAATTTTTTTTTGTTTGGGTTAGGCCCAAAGGGGGTTTAAATTTGGGTTAAAAGGCTCATTCGGGAATGTTTGTGTATGTTTTTTTTTTGAATAAAATGGTGCTGTGGCCAATTATATCCAACCCTGTTCGGTCCTTTTGGGTGGGGGTTATGGAAAGCGGGGGGTTTGGGAGTTTGGGGGGTGGCCAAATAGGGTAGGCGCTGTCGGGGGTCATGGCGCAGGGCCGTTGTAAAAATTGTGTTTACTTTTTTTCCCTAGTTTTTTGCGCCTGTGCTCGTGGTAAAAAGGCGCCTTATTAACCCATAAAAACATTTAAATACTTTTACCCCCAATCTGCGTTGTTTGAAAAAGGGCTAGTTGTACGCAATTTTTTTTTTGGGTTTTATACTATTTTATAGTAAAGTACGCCGGTTGTCAGTGGGGTGAAGGCTCCCTTTTTACTATTTTTAAAAAATCTTATTGCGTCCGTTCTTTCTGTTCCCGCAAAGAGCTCAGTTGTACGCAATTGGGGTTATACATTTTTTTATAGTAAATTCCCTTCGTCAGGGGTCCGCGGGCCCCGCGTTTTAAAATATAAAAATTTTTAAAATACTCTTTTGCGCCCTTTGCTGTTTGCCGCAAAGAGCTCATTGTACACATATTGTTATAATTTTGATAGTAATTATGCCTGTGTCAGTGGTGCAAAGGGCCCCATATTAATCATATACTTTTAAATACTCTTTTACAGTCCGTGCGTCTGTTTGGCGCAGAGAGCTCAGTTGTAACGCAATTGTGTTATACATATTTCTGTAAATTTTGCGCCCTGTAGTCAGTGGTGCGAAGGACCGCCATATTAATACAATTTAACTTTTAAATTCTTTTTGTTGTCCGTTGCATTCTGTTGCCGCAAAAGAGCGGCTCAGACCGTACGCAAATTGAGTTATAAAAATATTATGTGTAATTGCGCCTCTAGTAGTCAGTGGTGCGCAGGCGACTTACTTAATCCACATAACATCTTAAATACTCTATACATTGCAGTCAGTGAGTCTGGTTTGCTGCAACGAGCTCAGTGTACGCATATTGTTTTATTAACTTTTTTTTTAGTACAATTGCGCACTGCAGTCAGTGATGCGAATATGGCAGCAATATGGCTTAGCTATTTTAAACTCCATATTACATTTAATACTCCTATTGCAGTCAGTGCATCTGTTTGGCGCACAGAGACTCAGTTGTACGCAAATTGTGTTATACATAATTCCTAGTAAATTGCGCCTGTAGTCAGTGGTGGAAGGCCGCCATATTGAATCCTTATAACATTTTATTACTCTTATTGCATCCGAGGTTTGTGTGTATGTTTGCTGCAAGAGCTCAGTGTACGATATTGTTTTATTCATATTTTATAGTTAAATTCTGCCTGTTGTCCAGTAGTCGCAGAAGGCCGCTATATGAATACATATTAACATTATAATTTTTTTTTTAATAACTTTATTGCAGTCGTTCTGTCTGTTTTGGACGCAATAGCGGCTCAGATGTAAGCATAATTCGTGTCTATACAATATTTGATAGTAAATTATCGCCTGTAGGTCAGTGGTGCGAAGGGCCGCAATATTAATCCATATAACATTTTAAATATCTTATTGCTGTGCACGTGCATCTGTTGCTGCTAAGGGATCAGTTGTACGCATATTGTTTTTACATTATTTTATAGTAATTACGCCTGTCGTCAGGGTCCGCAGGCCGCGAGATTAATCCATATAACATTTTAATACTATTATCGCAGTGAGTGCGTCTGTTTGCCCCAAGAGCTCAGTTGTAACATATTGTGTTTATAATATTTGATAGTAAATTATGCTGTTGTCAGTTGGGGTGCGAAGGCCCCGCCATATTAATCCAATATAATATTTAATACTCTTATTACAGTACAAGTGCGTCTGTTTGGCGCCAGGAGAGCTTGTTGTACGCATATTTGTTTTATACATATTTTATAGTAAATGGCGCACTGTGTCAGTGCGTGCGAAGGCCGCACTCATATTAATACATATAAAAACATTTTTAAATTACTTCTTATTGCAGTACGTTCGTATGTTTGGAAAGAGCTCAGATGTACGCATATGTGTTATACATATTTGATAGTAATTACGCTGTAGCTCAGTGGTGCGAAGCCGCCATATAATACTATAAAATTTAATACTCTTATTGCAGTCTCCCCCCCCCCATGCATCTCTTTGCAGCAACGAGTCAGTTGTACGCATATTGTTTTTATAAATATTTTATTAGTAAATTGCGCCTGTAGTCAGTGGTGGGTAGGCCGCCATATTATACATATAACATTTTAAAGTACTCCTTATTCAGTACGCTGCATCTGTTTGACGCAGAGAGCTCAGTTGTTACACAAATTGTGTTCTACATATTTCCTAGTAAATTGCGCTGTAGTCAGTGGTGTCGAGGCCGCCATATTAATCCATATAACATTTAAATACTCTTATTGCAGTCCATGCATCTGTTTGCCGCAAAGAGCTCAGTTGTTCGCATATTGTTTTATACATATATTTTTAGTAATTGGACTGTAGGTCAGCGATGCGATGGCTGCCTTATTGAATAATATAACATTTAAAAATACTCTTATTGCAGTCCGTGCATCATTTGGCGCAGAGAAGCCTCAGTTGTAGAATATGGTGTTAATTGATATTTACTTAGTACAAATTGCGCCTTTAGTCAGTGGTGCGATAAGGACCGCCATATTTATACATAAAACTTTTAAATACTCTTATTGCTGTCCGAGCATCTGTTTGCCGCAAAAAGAGCTCAGTTGTTACGCATATTTGTGTTATACATATTTGATAGTAATTATTACGCCTGTAGTCATTGGTGACCGAAGGTGCCATAGTAATCCATTATAACATAAAATACTTTATGCTGTCCGTTCGTCTGTTTGCCGCAAAGAGCTCAGTTGTACGCATATTGTTTTTATACATATTTTTAGTAAATGCGATTGTAGTCAGGATGCGCAAGGCCGGCCCATATTAATCCATATAAACATTTAAATACTTACTTTTGCAGTCGTTCGTCTGTTTGCCGCAAAGAGTCAGATGTACGCATATTGTGTTACACATATTTGCATAGTAAATTACGCCGGTAGTCAGTGTGCGAAGGCCGCCATATTATCCACCTTATAACATTTAAATAATCTTTTATTGCAGTCCGTGCATCTGTTTGCCGCAACAAGCTCAGTTGTACGCAATATTGTTTTATACAATCTTATAGTAAATTACGCCTGTCGGTACTGGGTGCGTATGGCCGCCATATTAATCCATATAAAATCTTTTAAATCTCTTTTGCGTCCGTGAATATGTTTGCCGCAAAGAGCTCAGTTGTATCACATATTGTGTTAACATATTTGCTTGTAATTGCGCTCCTGGTGTCACAGTGGTGCGAAGGCCGCCATATTAATACCATATAACATTATATTACTCTGATTGCCAGTACGTGCATCCGTTTGGCGCAGAGAGCTCAGTTGTACGCATATTGGGTTTATACATATTTCCATAGTAATTTGCGCCTGTGCTCAGTGGTGCAAAAGGCGCCATTATATTCACATATACATTTAAATACTCTAATTCCAATCAGTGCGTCTGTTTGTCACAAGAGCTCATTGTAACGCATATTGTTTATATACACATATTTTTATAGTAAATTACGCATGTTTGTCAGTGTGTGAAGCCGGCCATTTTAATACACTATAACTTTTAAAGACTATTATTGCAGTCCGTTCGTCTGTTTGCCGCAATGAGCTCTGTTGTAGATATATTGTGTTATACATTATTTTATAGTAATTTATACATGTTGTCAGTGGTGTGAAGGATGTCAATATTAATCAATATTATAACATTTATATACTCTTATTGCAAGTCCGTGCATCTGTTTGATGCAATGGGCTCTGTTGTACGCATATTGTTTTATACATACTTTTTTAGTAAATTTCGCCTGTCGTCAGGGGTTCCGCAGGCCCTGGCCGATATTATTCCACTCAATAACTATTTACAATACTCTTATTGCAGTGCGTGCGTCTGTTTGCCCCAAAGAGCTCAGTTGTACACATATAGTCTGGGGCCGGACATGGGGGGGGCGCAGCCCCTGTAAGGGGAGGCCCTCTTGACACCGGGGGGGGGCGGGTGGACCGCCGTCTAAGCCCGGGGTTAGGCATGTCAGGGAGTAGGGCCGACGCGCGCTGAAGAGGCGGGGGGGCGGAAGTCAAGCGCGGGGTTGTGCGGGGGTGGAGAACCGGTTTATATCCGCGTACACCGCAGCCACGCAGGAGCAGTCCGCGGGGCAGCGTTGACAAGCTGCAGTCCCACCATCCCTCCTATTTTGGGATCAAGGGCATGGGGGAGCAGCTATTATGGTTAGGAGCGGGCTGCGTGGTAATGAAATATTATCGATAGTGGTCGCAGGTGTCGAAGCGCGAGGGGGTTGGGGTCCTTGGAGTCTGTGGAAAGTAGTGGGGGGAGTCAGGGCTCAGCTTGCTCCCAATTGGTGGTGGATGGACCGGCTTGGCGAAGAAGATTGGGCTCCACAGGGCTGCGTCCTTGGGAGCATGTGTGATGGAATGTGTTGCGCTGAGTGGCTTTGGTTGACCTGAAGCCGGGGGGTGACGGCTGGGGCAAATATGGTGGAAAGAGGAACGGCTTCGCCAGGCTTTGGTGATGGTTCAGAGGTTACGGCTCCAAGGACCTCAGCCCAAGCTTTGTCTGGACTATGGGCTCTTGGGCCTGATGGGTATTTGGATATTTAATCATTGGCAGTGTAATGTTTGTTAATACTTGTTTGTAAAATAAAATGGCTGCTGTGGGCCATTTTATCCCAGTTGATGTCTCCGTGTATTCATTAAAGGTTGGTGTTGGGGAAAGGTTATTTTGGTCTATTGAGCTAGGATAGGCGCATGACCTTTGGGTCATGTGTTATTCATATTTGATTAGTAAATTATGCCTGTTGTCAGGGTGCGACGGCCGCCATGATTAATCCATATAATATTTAAATACTCTTATTACAGTGAGTGCGTCTGTTTGGCGCAAGTGAGCTCAGTTGTACGCATATTTGTTTTATACATATTTTTTTATAGTAAATTGAGCCTGTAGTCAGTGGTGCGGAAGGCCGCCATATTAATACATATACATTTAAATACTCTATTGAGTCCGGTTTGCATCTGTTAGCGCCAATGAGCTCAGTTGTACGCATATTGTTTTATACATATTTTATTAGTAATTTGCGCCTGTAGTCAGTGGTGCGGTAGGCCGCGTTATTTTTCATTATAAATTTTAATTTCTCAATATTGCTGTACTGTGCGTTCTGTTTGCATGCAATGGGCTCTGATGTTGCGTATTGTTTTTATACACTATTTTATAGTAAATTGCGCCTGTATTCGGTGGTGCGAAGGCCCGCCATATTAACCATTATAACATTAAAAATACTCTTATTGCAGTCCGTCGTCTGTTTGCCGCAAAGAGCTCAGATGTACGCATATTGTGTTATACATATTTTCTAGTAATTACGCTTGTAGTCAGTGGTGTGAAGGGCCGACATACTAATCCCATTTAACAGTTAAAAATACTCTTATACTGTCCGTGCATCTGTTTGGCGCAGAGAGCTCAGTTTGTACGGCAATTGTGTTATACATATTTCCTAGTAAATTGCGCTTGTAGTCAGTGGTGCGAAGGCTGCCATTTAATCACTTATAAAATTTAAATACTCTTATTCGCAGTACGTGTGTCTGTTTGGCGCATAGTGCTCACTTGTAAGTTGTGTTTGAGCGATTTTTTTCAACAAGTTGAATCGGCAAGGTTTTTTTGGTTTGGACCTGATCGAAACTTTTCAGATCTTTCGATAATTAAGGTTAAAATATGTGCATCAATTATTAAGATAGAGCCATTTTCGGCGCTTCCTGTAATGTTGAGCGGCCAGCAAATCAGATTACAGAATAGAGCAGGGTGAGATGTGTGCTGCGAGTCATGACCTGGGATGTGTTTATGGTTAGACGATTGGCGGGAAAAATCAAGATGTCCTCATATTACATAGAACAGCGTTTCCTGTCTGCCTTAGTTCTCTCAGCGTATCATAGGAATAGGAGTGGCGCTCTGCCCTGTGGCCCAAACAGTCAGCGAAATTAGTCTATTTCTGAAACAGAGAAACCTTTCTATTTGCTGTTCCATTTTAGTTAGATTAGAGATTTGAAGATTTTATGTAGTTTGGTAGAGAAGTGTAAAGCAGCCCTACCTCTGTTAAAGGCACGGGGGGAGCAGGAGGGGGGGGCGGGGGGGGGGGGCAGCGGCTTCCGAAACAATGACAAGCCTATCTTTAAAGAACACTGGATAAAGTTCGACAAAGACTTAGTGTTAGGTCAGTGCACTGCAATATCTTTATTTTAGTAACAGTTTGGCTATTGATATTTTCCTGATATTGGGCTGCCTGAACTTATATTGGGATTTAACATCATTTCTAGTAAATGCAGGTCTCTTTGTTAGGTGCAATACCTCAACTTTTTATTATCAGTATACACATTTTCAGATAGGTGTTCATTTTCATGTTACCCATTCCCACCATGAGTTGATATTATACACATTGCAAGTAATTACATTCCATCAAATCTTGTAGTCAGAACAGGTTGTTTGTTGCATAAATACCGTGTTGTATCATACTAAAACTTAATAGATAAGTGTTTTTTGACTTTTGCGAACCCTGCTTTGTTTCATTGACGCAGCATTCCACGTAATCTTAAAACGCAATTCTTTAGTCACCCACAGGTGAATTGAATTGGTGCACCAATAAATACAGTGTAATGTTATACGAAACCTATCAGATACGTGTTTTTTGACTTTTGCGAACCCAGCTTTGTTCATTGACGGCAGCATCCTCACTAAATCTAAAACAGCAATTCTATGTCACCCACTGGTGAATTGATAGGTGAAAAAAAATACCGTTGTATTATATGAATCATAACAGTTACGTGTTTTTTACTTTGCGCACCCTGCTTTGTTCATTGACGCCAGGCAATCCCACGTAAATCTTAAAAAGACCTGCATATTTATAGTACACAAGGTGAATTAAAGGTGCAAAATAATTAACGTGTATTTTACGAAAATACATAAAGATACGTGTTTTTTGAACTTTTGCGCACCCAGCTTTGTTCATTGACGCAGCTTTCACGTTACATATCTTTAACATAGCAATTCTATAGTTCACCAAGTAGATGAATTGAAAGGTGCAACTACCGTCTGTATTATACGATAAACATAACAGAAACATTTTTTTTACTTTTGCGCTCCCAGATTTGTTCTTTGACGCAGCATCCAACGTAAATTAATAAAACAGCAATTCTATAGTCACCACAGTGAATTGAAGGTGTAAAAATATACCGTGTATTATCGATAAACATAACAGTACGTGTTTTTGAATTTTGACGAACCTCAGCTTTGTTCATTGACGCAGTACACGTAAATATTTAAAATCAGATATTCTATAGTCACACAGGTAAATTGAAAAGTGAAAAAAATACCGTGTATTAACGAAAACATAACAATACGTTTTTTTTTGACTTTTGGCACCCAGCTTTGTTCTTGATGCGATCAGAAATTTTAAAAAACCAATTCTAAGTCACCACAGGTAAATTTGAAAGGTGAAAAAAAATACCGGTTTTTATCAAAAATAACAAAAGGGTTTTTTTTTGCATTTTTGCCCAGTCCAGATTTGTTGATAGACCCTTAATTTTGTTTTGATTAAGGGTTTTGAGAATATGTGATTTGCCGTTTTTTAAAAAGGGAATTTTCCAAAACTATTCGATACCTTCTCAAATTTTATATTTTGAACATGGACGAAATGGGGGTAAGCGAGCAAAGAGGGGGGGTAGCACATGGAGGTGGGGGTACGAAGAAGGTGCTCCTTCCCATGCTGGCGACAAACGATGCCAGCGGATCGTCAGTTGCGGGGACCGTGGCCTGTCATGCGGGTCAGGCCCCTTGAATCAAAGAAACGAACATCGTCGCCAACTACCTTCAGTGTTAATGCAAACCTGATCTAGCAGTCTTACCTCCTCGTCCCGTAGGCCCCAAATGTCGTCACAGCACATCAGCATCCGTCCAACATGAAGCACCCCAAATTCAACTCATTACCCACCATGTGGATAATCCATTGTCTGAAGCCCTTTTTGATGACAAAATGGGGTTGGGGTCAAAGGCATGTTAAAAGATCAAGAGGATGATTTAGTCTGCTCTGACGCCCGGTTATGATGCCTCAAGGAGGTAAGGAAAGGGGTCAATCGGCAAAAATCCCCGGGGTTCGCAACGCCTTGCAGGCCCCTTGCTTTTTGCCCGAGCTTCTGGATGCAAAAAATCGGGGACACCAAGTCACCTGTGTTGATGAGATTATGATGATGCGATTGCGGACCCTCCTGGTCTTTTCCACAAATTTTTTTTCGAGCGTTCTCGTGGATGAGGGGGAAGACTATGTGGTGTGCAATAGGGTCCCCCAAAAAAAAGGGGGAAGGGCGGTCGCAGAAGTCCGCTGATAGACCCGACAGCCAGGGTCAGCGCAAACCCCGCTCCTGCTTTCGCCGTCAAAGAGGTCCAGGACCTCTCAAGCCTGGGCCTTCTTTGAGCAAGCCTCTGATTCCCCCACCCGATGTCATATGGCCTTTCCCGTAAACCATAAGTAGAGGCAAGAACCTTTGGGTGGTTAACCCACCAACAACATGTCAGTCACATGCGGAATGCATGAGTTGAAATGGAGGCAACATTTGGGCCCAAAAAAAAGGCCCAGCCGACGCGGGGCCCCCAACCCAAAGTCACACCCCCTGTCTCCGCCTCCCCTTTTCCCCCGACCCAACTTTCCTCAGCTCCCATGTCTTCAGATCATGTCAGGGATCAGCCCCCCGCTTCAGCCTCCACCGTCGCCCAAGTACCACCACACCAAAAGAGACCGATCCCCCCCTTTTCTCCTTCTCCCAGTTTGACGACCAAAAACCCCGTAAACAGCACCAGTCTAGACCAGCCTTCTATCTTCCGGTTTGGGAGCAAAGAAACACTTTAACCCAAACCCCCCCAAAAGCCAAAAGCCTGAATTGGCTTCCCAGGCTTTTGGTTTGGGAAAAAGTTGCCTTTCCGTCTGGGGAACAGATGGGTTCCACCAGTAAAGGGCCCTGCCTCCCCCAATACAGATGCCGACAGGCTTTTTCTTTGCCAAAAAAGCCGTGCTCCCTGGCCAGCCACTGTCAAAAAAAAATTTTCAAGCGGTTGTCGCATCTTGGCCGGAAAGCCCCATTCACCACCGAAAGGGACTAGTAAGCACGGCCAAGGCCGTAATTCTGGACAGTCAGGGTGAGCGGGGTGTTGTTTTGGGGGGGTTCGGGGGGGCCTAGGTTTGGGCATGCTCTTCAAAACCGCAGGGATGGTGCGGGTCTTTCCCCCAAGGCCCTCTGGTGGCTCACTGCCGAACACCAGGCCGTTTTGAAATTAACTCCTTTGGGAAACCCGTCCCACAAGTAGGAGCTGGGGATGGCTATCCGCAACGGACCGGCGTGGCTGGGTCCAAGAACCTTGTGCCAGGCAAGGTGGTGTGCGATAACGGGCAAAATTGCTGGCCCCCCTTAAATCGGTAGGCGGGAGACATCCCTTGCCTGGACATGTCATGAATCTTGTCGTCCGAAAATTTTAAAGACACCCCCGGGGTCTGGATGTGCTGAAGAAGGCCGACTTGATTCGCACTTCCGCCGTTCGACCCTGTTCGTCCCCGCCTGGTGCGTTGCAGGTCAGCTCGGCCCCCCCCGTCAAAGTTATTGTTGAGTGCAAACAGCGGGGAATCCCCCCTCCAAATGCTCCAGCGATTTGGGAGCGTGCAATGGCCTTAGAGTACGAAGTGAAAAAAAGGGCCTGACAACAGGGTCGGACCTCGGGGTGTTGAGCCCCCCGGGGTTGGAGGCGGTAAAAGGCTCGCCCCATCCTTCCCATTTTGAAGAAGCCCACCAAAATGGTCATGGGGACGATCCCCTTGCACATGAGCATTGTGGTGATTTTGTTCGGGAAAAACGATCGTTGGACACTCTGAAAAATCGGGTCCCGCCAGGACGGAGGGAGACAGACACAGATGCGACACAGAGCCTTTTTCCCCCGTCAAACCCCAAAAGGGCCCCAACAGTTTCTAAATTTTATGGTCTTCATTAGGCAGTGGTTCAGGTCCAGAGAAAGTGCAAGGGGGCCCCCTATCTCGGGGGTGCATCATTGAGGCAATCGGGCTGTGTTGAAGTGGCCGGGGGAAGGGGAGGAGGGGGGGGTTTTTCCAAAAACCCCGACGCCCCCCTTTGGGAAAGAGGTTGGGGTTTTGAGGCAGATGAGGAAGTTTAGTTGCTATTTCCCCTCAACCCAGAGGCTTGGGAACTCAAGGCTCCTCTCTCCATGAGTGCTTGGATGCTCCATTTCCCCCAACATGATCCCGCATTAAAGGCCATAAAAATGAACAACAGTTATTGGGTGGCCACCCTCCTGGATCCCCTATAAAACAAAACCAGCATTTTCCTTCCCCCACCCAAATAGAGAGAAAATCAGGAAAGGGGACCTTGCTGATTGATCAACTGGAGACATCTGTTGCGTCTGCTTACGTTCTTCAAATGTCACGGTGGAACACGCCAGCGACTTTCACATAGAGTCCAAGTAGCCGTAGCGGTAGACGAGCAGCAGGCAAGGGGGCAGAAGCCTAATGGGTGCCCTTTGGGCAATCTTTATTTACCACCTCCCAAATTGCATGAATGCAGACCACCAAATAAACCCCCCCCGACCAGTTAAATCATGTCAGAATACTGCATCTAACACCTATGTTTTTGTATGTGTTCCCGGGCCCCGACTTTTTTGGGGATCCAAAATGGAGAAGGCCCGAGCTGGCTCGCCATGCCATGAGGTGTTGTCCGCCCAGCACCCGCCAATTGAGCAACCTTCACCACCGGAGGAGTCATTACAGACAACGCATCCGGGTTTCCACAATAAGTGGACGTTTGACTTTATCAAAGTAATCAGGGATGGGTCTCTGAGTGTTGTGGCCCCCTTTCCGAGGTCACCGATTAGTTGCTGGTTTCTTCACATTCCCCTCCAAACAGAAATGGGCCCTTGAAAAACTTATTTTTAAAATGCATTCTTACTGAAATTTTTATTCCCATTCCCCCAAAAGTTCATTTTGCTGGTTTTTGCTGTGAGGGAACATAAAAGACCAAGGTTTATGACAAAACCAGATTCCCTTTACCACTTATCTTTAGAATTTTTTACATTGTCAATGGTTTTGGGTTTATGTTGCCTTACAAAATTTTTTAAAAGTGGGGTTTAGAAAATTCATATTTTTAATTTTTTGGGGGATGTTGCGTGAGATCGCAATAATCAGGGTTTTTTTGGGAAAAGAATGTGACTTCTAAGTGGCATTTTTCCTTCCAATTTTTAACAGGGCTGAGAAGTCATTTTTATAATTTTTTTTGGGTCATCTGCTTTGAAATCCCCCAATACTAATGGGCCTATTCTAAAAAATGTTTTTTCTAAAAGACATTTGTTTTTTCACAATTTTCAAAAATGGCTCATGGGGATGTTTTGAATTTTTGGGGAGATTTTTTTTGTGGGGCTGAGCTATATCAGGTCCTATTCAAAAAAAAAATTTTTTTTCTAACGACATTTGTTCTTCACAATTTCCAAAGTGGCTCGGGTCATGCTTTGAATTTTTGGAGGCATTTTTCTGTGCATGCAGCCATATACAGGCCCATTCAAAAAATGTTTTTTTTCAACAGACATTTGTTCTTCACAAAGGTCAAGATGGCTCAAGGGGGATGGTGTGTCAGACCTGTTAATTGGGCACATATTGCAAAATGACTTTTTTTGCGATCTTTAAACATACTTCAATCCCTTTATTTAGACAACCCCTTTAATCAATTAAAAAGAGAAACAAAGACATGGTGGGGGTTCCATCCGATTTTTTAAAAATTTTTTTTCTAGAATTAAATACAAAAAAACTTTCATGTACAAAATAGGTTAAAAAAATTCCCCTGAATTGACAAGGGGGGACAGGAAAACTTTACCCGATGTAGTTATTCAAAATGGATTTTGGAGCAGGGCAGAAAACAAAGTAAGAGACCATTTCCTCCACAAAGTTTAGAAAAGGGAAAAAAAATGCCAAGATAAAGGGCACCTGGGGGTAACAGGACGTTTAAACCCCCATATTTAAGTGAAGCCCAATTGGGGGCCCACTCATCGGGGGAAACGTACCCGGTATTGAAGTGTACTGGGAAGGGTGAGTTCTACACTTCCGCTTCCGCCTCTGCTTCAGCACGACAGTTTTCGTTGGCCGTCATCGGGCATTTTAACCTGCGTGTTAAAGATTACGGCGCCAAACCTGGGCTCTCACCGCACCCCCTGTTAAATTTTGGCCCCTGGGTCATGTGTGCCAGGACAGGGATATCATGTCCCCTGAAACTAAAATGGGGGTTGAAAGACTCCTTTTTTTCCGGCACTTTTTAAAAAACTGGGGGGCATGCAGGTTTGGGGCTCTACTGTGGCCCGGACAGTTATAGTCAATGCCCCGTGAAAAATAAAATGGTGGTTGAAAAACTCCTTTTTCCCGGCACTTTTTTTAAAATTTGGGGGGTTTTGCAGGTTTGGGGGCTCATGCTGTGGCCCAGGACAGGTAAGTCAAAATCCAGTAAAACTAAAATGGGGGTTGAAAAACTCCTTTTTCCGGGGACTTTTTAAAAGTGGGGGGGCATGCAGGTTTGGGGCTCTGCTTGGCCCGGACAGGTATAGTCAATGTAGTTCAAAAAAATGGTGTTAAAAGACTCCTTTTTCCCCGGCACTTTTTTTAAATGTGGGGGTCATGAGGTTTGGGCCATGTGCGTTCCGGGCAGGGATATTCAATGCCATTCAAGTAAAATGATGGTTCATTTTCTACTGTTCTGGCACTTTTTAATTTGTGGGTGATGCAGGTTTAAGGTCATTGCTTTGTGAAAACGGGATAGTAATGGTTGTACTTTTTTTTTTTTGGTTTTTATAGTAAGTGGTTCCAAGGTTTTAAAACAAAATATCCATTTGACTGTTGTGGTGTTAAATTCCAGCTTCTCCAGCCCGTTTTTTGGGGTAAAAAGAAGGGGTTTTCTTCCCCTAAATTTAAAAAGGTCATCGTCTAATCACTGCTCACTATCGAAAAATCTTATCGATGGGGGCGATGTGACTATCGCCCATGTCGTAGCCAAAGTAATTTTGCCAACACTATTATAATTCAAGCAAAATTGGGAACTTTTTGAACACACATACAGCTTGTACAAACACTGTGTTAATCCTTATTTTTACAAACAATGATTACGTCATAAGGGGGGGCTTGATTAGTTGAGGAACAGAAAATCCCTCTTTTAAATAGCAGTTAAGGACTGGACCTGTGAGGAGGTGAATAACCTCTTGGCAAAAGCCCCTTTTAAAAAGACGTAAAGGGCCCGATCCCTTTACCCTAGGCTGGGAATGTGTATAGAACCCCGCAGACCCTTGGTTCACATCAAGTTTAACAGCTCAGGTGGGGGTAAACACAAGTGTGCAGGCAGCCAATCACAGGACAGGGGGCGTGGCCCGGGGATTTCCCGTCTAGGGGGCATATCCCAACAGGCTGAATGAAATTAACCACCAATCACAGTCAGGGGGTGTGTAAGGGGGTGGTAACCCTACAGAGGGCATGGGCCACCAGAACAGCAGAAAAAAAGAACACAGATTAAAAGAAAAACTCTATCTGCTAAACCAAATGACAGAGGTAAGCAACCCAATTACAAAAGTACTTATTTTTACTTTTTTCCCATAATCTGAGACATGATCTTTATAACATAAAAACCCCTTTAAGTTTGCTGTTCTTTTTAAATAGTTTTTTGCTAAAATACAGCTAATTTGGCCGTTCTGCTTTTGTGTGTGACATTATTTTTGCATTTTTCTTATGTGGAGATTTTCCACCTAAAAAGTAGAGGGGGGAAACATACCGAAAACTAGAAAATGTTGAAGGGGAGGAAATCCCCCCCGGGGGCACTATAAAAAATTGTGGGGGGGGAGAATCACAACTGGACATTTATAAAATAAATTGAGAGATCAAGGGGCCGGGCACTATAAAATGTGAGGGGGTACCAGGCTGGACACTATAAAATGTGAGAGGGGGAGCTCACACCGGGAAATATAAAATTAGAGGGGGAGACTCACAGCCCCGGGCACATAGAATGTAAGGGGGGAGAAATCACGCCGGACATATAGAATGTAGAGGGGAGACTCAAAAGGCCGGACAGTATAAAATGTGGAGGGGGGGGGAAATCATGGCCCCGGGCAGTAAAAATGAGGGGGGGAGAATCAGGCCGGACCCCCTATAAAAA